>CM038794.1:151296422-151457110 GCA_021764765.1 Vicia sativa
ATCGTTTGAGCAATGTTCACATCTTCGCAACTACACAAGCGCCGAAACACCTCTCTTGATCAAGTATTCCTTAATAAAAGGTAGTGGCGTTTTACTAGGTCAACATCCATTATCAAATTCAGCTCTCCATCTTCCATTACGGCTTGAATAACCCCACCAGCATGGCGACATCGTTTGACATTAGGTCCACATTTTGCGGACGAGCCCAATTCAATATTTTTTGAATCAATTAGGTCTTGCACTTTGCACTTGAATGCGAATAGCTCAATGCTATGCCCCAACATTCCATAATGGAACTCACAACCGGCATTGGCATCATAATTTCGGGACGCTTGTCCGGAGGAGGAGGTGCAACTCGCTTTGGCAATACCAACTTGAGATCATTCAAACAAGTAAGCAAATCAGACAAATCATCAAACGACATCAAACCTCCCAGGAGTGCAACCTCTTGCTTCCTCCGATTTTGTTGACGAGGTGCTTGTTGAGCTTGATTGAGAAGCTAAGATAGTCACCGATTGACTCCGGCTTTACTCGCCACCATATACAAAGACTGGCTTCTCCATTTTATTTCTTATGATGACCATCGTAAGCTTTATTCACACAGAGGAACTTTCTCCCTAATATTGTATATTCCCAGATTTCAGCCCGCTCTCGATTCGTTCATCATAACGGACCATCTCAGCAAAACTAGCGGAAGTGATACAAGCAACATAATAATGTCAAGACAGAGTGTGGGTGAACATATCAATCATCTCTCGCTTTACCATGGGTGGTTGAACTCTAGCAACGAGCTTTTCCATTTTTGAGCATATTCCTTGAATGTCCACCATTTCCGAGATAAACCCAATAATCGCTGTACGATTCAACGCCATGTCAATGTTGAACTGGTATTGTTGGATAAAAGCATTCACCAAATCACGCCACGCCCTGATGTGACTTATCTCAAGATGCATATACCATTCTAGAGATAAAACTCTTGAAAAAGTGCGAGAAGCCTTTCATCTTCGGTATAATCGCCATCTTGCAAAAATAGGAAGAAATATGAGTTTTGGACAAGTCGCCCCATTTTACTCGTCAAACACATGGACCTTAAACTTTGGAGGAATTCTTACTTTGGGTGCCAACCCAAATTAGATAAGTCCAATCGACATTTTCGTCCCTCATTTTCAACCTTTCTTGAGCAAATGGTACCTTTGATCATCAACTAGGAAATCAAGTTCATTGCTATTCACAAAATAAGCTTCATCATTCGATCTACATCCGGACCTTGGGAACGAGGGCGACCCCTGCGATGCCCCCGCATCCCATCTTCAAAGAAATAAGGCCCATGAGGCGGAGTAAGTGGTGGAGGGGAAACCGACCATTAAGATGTAGCCCCGACCACGAAAGTGGTCGTTAACACCAAATCAACATTATGTGCCTCATACTCGACACATGGTTGTCCCAAAAGTGTCATCAAATGGATTGAGGCGCCATCCTCCGACGAGATCTCTCAACCAAGGCCCTTAGCTCTTGTTGTCCTCGGTTCATATTAGTGATAACCTCCATGAGCTGAGTTATTCGCGCTTTCATCGCTGCTTGCTTGAAGTTGTTCCATCTGTCGTTGTTCGTTGCTCCAGACACGTGGTGGAAGTTTGGCATCTAAATAAAGTAGAAGCCGAGGATAAGATTCCTCTCCAAACCTGTTATGCATGGCATGCACGTATATGAATGTTATGCATGTAATGAAATATTTGAACATTTCCAGGATTCTAACGCTTTGATTCGATTTTTAGGGCTAAGCCAACAAAGAGATAATGGATACTAAAAAGTCTAATCATCATTAAGTCAAATCAAAGAAGTCTACAAACATCTGAGAATTTGTTTTGCAATTCATACAATAAAAGGAGTAATCCCATCAACAAGCCTGATGGTGATTTACCACAAAAGATCAATAAAGCATTACTCTAAAAATCTGACATAGGAAATCCTTCAGCATCCTGCACACTCAATCGAGTCTTGAGACGTTCCAACTCTCCAACAGCAAGGGACAGTTGGACCTATTAATCTTGGATATGGGATTCATACGTCAACTTCTGGTTATGCATTTTCTTCTTCAACTCTTCGACTTGAGCCTTGTACTTATTTTCCATATTTGCTTTGGAAGTCTTGGGGGTCTCGCAATCTCGACTTTTCTGTTCATATTTCTTTTCCCAACCAACGACAATTTTCTTGTACTCTCCTATGGGAATAGGAAGATCTTCAACTCTAGGCCTCTTCCTCATTGAATCAGATGTTTCCCCTTTGAAATACTTGAGCTCATGAGCCAATTGATTCTTTGTTTGAGTGGCTAGAAGACAATTCACTGCTAGTGTCTCCTTTTCTTCAAGCAAAAGACAATTCTGAGCACGCACCCGCTCATAATCTCCTTTTGAGACCACATCAGGGACTAATCTTGAGGGTAAAAAGTTGTAGATCCTATAATGGAAGGCCATTGACGATCGCCATTTCTCTCCTTAATCCATTGGATGTAGGAAGCATATGTCGTGGGATCTTTTTGCCAAAATATTGTCCTCTTTCAAGGTGGATGCTTTTCCATGCTTGAACAACCTTATTCATCTTCTCGGTAACATCAGGCACGCCATAGTATAGAGTTTCCCGCATGAAACTCACGTCAGTAGGTCCCATCAAAGCATAACCCAATTGCCTCAAAGAAAGAGTCGGATTGTAATTGAAACCACCCTTGTGCCCATGAGAGGGACATTAGGAAGTCTCCGTAATGATGATGATCTTCTCACTTTCAGTCTTGGACATTGTGCGTCGATTCCACCCAATATCTTGAGACATGAGACCCATCAATCTTGGAACCCACCTCAAAGTATGTTGAGTGTCAATAAAAGCACCACTATTGGGGAGAAAACCCTAAAACCAATGGTACAACAAGGGAGCACAACAGTTTATAATTCCACCCTTCCCTTTAAAGCTCCTAGATTGTGTGGAATGATAAACATCTCCCAAAAGAGTTGGAATAGGATTCTGCTTGATGAAATAGAATTGGCATTCATGTCAACAAAATTGGGCTCATTTAGAAATAGACACATCCCATAGATGCAACATGCTAGAATGACGTTAAAACTCTTCCAACCTTTCTTGACAACTTTGGCGTTACCTTTCTATAACAATAAACCCAAATGGAAACCTCTCACGGCCCCTTTGCTTACAACATTAGCGAACACCACAAACTTATCCAAACAAAAAGCTTTGGCGATCTGATCATCTGTCGGTCTCTCCATAGAGGCATGGAAAGGCACTTGATGCAAAATAGGAATGTCCAAGATACTAGAATACTCTTCCAACGTCGACATTAACAAGTAATTAGGGAATACAAAACACCTCAACTCGCGGTCATAGAATTGGAACAAAGCCTGGAGCCCGTCTTTCTAATACTCGGTCAAGGGAGACTTCAACCATGTCAAAATTCTTCCATAATCTTTTGTAAACGTGCCAACATTCTCAGGTGTAGACTTATTAGCCAATAAGAGAAGATTCTCAAGAGCAGGTGTGGGAAATTTGTACATTGGATGACGTCTCTGATTGTTCTTCTTTTCAGTATCCATCTTCCAAAATGACCCACCAACCAGACTCAAAAGCTAGAGAAATCCTGGAAATAAACAAATATGCTTGTTAAAATATGCAAATTAAAAGTATTTATGAATGCAATGCTTTAGAAACATATCTCTTGTATGTTAAACCACTGCTGTACCGAAATCCCATAAAAATGTAACAAGGTCAAAAGCTTGACACCCAATCGATGTCATGTAGAAACAAGATATGAATATCATAGGGTTAAAGGTTCGGCGTCAAACTGGAACTCCATAGAAAATACCAGAAAATACCAAATCACCATCAATAACAAGTCACCAACGGTCACCATCAGTACCTGTAGTAATGATATCCCGCCCAAACTCACAGGGTAATTCTAGACACAACGGGGGTACCTAATGATAAATAGAGTTAATGACCCTTTATCGAGTACCTCGCTATCTACACAAAGGGTGTAGAGAAAAACACCGTCAATCGAATCTCATCGAGTTTGGTACTTTATGCCTCCTCACACGCACCACGGGATGCAGGATTTGACATGAACATCCATCTATCCAATATGTCTCTGGCCGGGGTAGGGTTCCTTTTACCTCAAGTAACTCCCACCTAATCAAGAGATCAACCAGTACAACAGCAGCCCATATACAGGATATATGAAAATGATAAAATGCCATATAGAATGTAATGCAAAGCATATAAAGGATGATGCAATAAAGCGAGTAAATAGATAGACACCCAATAGACATGAAAATAAAAGCTAGGATCAACTCCTGGATGAACCAGCAATAGGTCAACTGTCCCCAGTGGAGTCGCCAACTGAAACCACACGGCTTAACATCCGAGTAATAGGGGTGTATAAATGGAGTCGTTATCAAACATCTTTTATCTCACTAGGGAGAAAGGAAAACATCGAGTAAACCTGAAGGTGAGAAATCACGGTCCTTTGATCGAGAGATCGATAGAATCTAGGTAAGGGAGTTAGTTATGCGAGGGGAAGGGATTAGCACCCCACACGCCCGTAGTACTCTATGGTATCCACTTCTATTTTCTAGCTAAAGGGTGTGTTATATCTATCTATGCTCAAACGCTATAAATAAATGCAAAAGGAGACAAAAAATAAAGAAACCACGGGGAAAAGAAGGAAGTATTTACAAGTTGTGCTTGATCGAGCCCCGTTATAAGATGCCTATATATTCCAGCGTGCAATGGGAAAGTCAGAGCGTCGTAGTTTGGCTCACTTATTTTGGTGGGTTTTGTGTTTTTTACTTATGAAAAAGGTTTTAAACACAAAAGAAAAGCGCACAAAGGAGAAAAGAGTTTGTCTCGGTTGGTTGCTTTTACCTTGAGAAAGGAGTTCAAACCATTATTAAGTGTTTTGTTTTCAAAGAGAAAAGAAAGGTTTTAGTTTTAATTACATGCAAGGATGCAAAAAGAACTAGAAAAACAAATGGGAGACTAACTAGTACTATCCCTAATGTTGTCATGCAAAGATTAGACCTATGGTTGAGAATGTAAGGGAATTTCTACCTATGTCAACATGCAAAGGATGTGAATCCTTATGTCTGGGCTCGAGAACTATCTTAAACGAGCGGTCCTAAGGGAAAGCTATCCTATATCCGTCTTGGTTGTATAACCAAGGGATGCAAGGGGATAAGTTAATCAAGTGCTTTGGCAGAAGCATACAAGCAATGCAATGCGCAAACAAATGTCAAACAATTGTAGGCAAAGCCTACAGAGCAAATGATGTGAGTTCTGCAGTGAATGTGAACCCTAGAAATGAGCGGAGAGTCAGAATAGGGAACTCTGGCCACTTTTGTAATCGACTCGATAGGAATAGTAACATGATTCGCGTGCACTATACAAGACAAGGACTAGAACCGCGGGGGACGACTTCCGACCCTTTCCACTTGCCCATATATCAATGACTCGATAGCATTAAATATAAAAAGCAAGACTTTGCTTGGTGGTGCCACGTCGGGTGTCCTAACCACTTCTGACCTATGCAAGCACAATTGTAAACACATAATCAAGAGCACCTCCCTATGCACGGATGAGGACTTTAAACAAACCAAACACAATTAGCAAGCAGGAGACTTTAAATAAACCAAAGGGGTTCTGAACATGCTCTAACTACGGAAGCCCCATCATGCATCTCTATTCTTACTTCTCATGGCAAAAGAGAGCTCTAAAGCCCTACTTATCATGATATCTAGGAAAATTGTAAGAGAATGCGATAAATCGTATAGAAACTACCAAACGGATATAGAATCTGAAGTGCACTGTGAGCTAATGAAATACTCTTGAAAACATCAAGTACTACAGCAGCCATGCAATAAGAGTAAACCGATGAGAATAGCTCAAGGTACCGAAACTAGCGGAATATGCATCCCAAGAAATAACAAATGCAAGAGAACCATGCAAGAAGACAATAGAATGTCGCGTGTCATACATCAAAAGGAACATGTGTATACACATTCCACTTAAGATACACCGCAAGAAAGGAGTTAGACCTAAAAGCAGATAATAGAATGTATACGTGGGTATACAAATGCAAAACACCTACAAGAAGGAGTTAGACCCAAAATGAAAGCAAAAGGAGTGTATACGTGGGTATACAAATGTAAAACACATGCATGAAAGGAGTTAGACCCAAAAAGCAATCAAAAGGAATGTATACGTGGGTAAACAAACGTGAAATACCTGCAAGAAAGGAGTTAGACCCAAAAAGCAAGCAAAAGGAATGTATATGTGGGTATACAAACGCAAAACACCTACAAGAAGGGAGTTAGACCCAAAAAGCAAGCAAAAGGAATGTATACGTGGGTATACAAACGAAGAACATCGAAGTATTGTGTCATATGTATTTACAACACAAGCTCCTACACCAAATACATCTCAAACAATGTTTAGGAATGTTAGAACACGTGATGTTTGCATTTGGAATTAAGAAAGAAAAGAAAATTCAGTTCCTGGTCACGCTAAGCCTGGTATCTGGCGCTAAGCGTGACCCAAATTAACATTTGACGCTAAACTGCCCGGTGGCGCTAAGCACGACTGCAACACAAAAGTCGTGAATTTACGCTTAGCGCTTCAGTGGCGCTAAACGATCTACGCTACATAAATTCTTGTTTTGATCTGAATCACTTTTCCATGATGTTATAATGTCCAAAGTCAATCCATATGTCAAGTAATCACGAAAATGGTTCATTAGAAGCTCTTAAACTCAAGGAGTGTTGTTCGAAAGTAGAAATGCAAAGAGAGGGTGAAAACATGGCAAAACTACCGAGCAAATTCCAAACATGTGAAAGGCATGTATGTCAAAGTGATGTGCAAGCAATGTGAAAAATGCATGTCAAAGAAAAGCATGAATTATCTACTTGATGAGAAATTATGTATGTCGCATGAAGAATGCAAGTTGAAGTAATAGTTCTAATGCTCATATGACAATCAAATGCATGAACATGTGAGGAATGCAAGTTAAAAGAACAATTCCAAAGTTCATATGAAAATCAAATGCATGAACATGTGAGAATGCAAGTTGAATCAACAATTCCAACATTACTATGACAGTGAAGTACATGAACATGTGAAGAATGCAAGTTAAAGCAACAATTTAATGCTCACATGCAAAGCTATGCATGAACATGTCAAGAATGCAAGTTGTATCAACAATTCTAATGCTCACATATGCAAAGCTATGTATGAACATGTAAAGAATGCAAGTTGTAGCAATAATTCTAATGCTCAGATATGCAAAGCTATGTATGAACATGTTAAAAATGCAAGTTGTATCAACAATTATAATATTCATATGTCAAGAATCAATGCATGAACATGTTAAGAATGCAAGTTGTATCAACAATTCTAATGCTCATTATGCAAAAATCAATACATGAACATATTAAGAATGCACGTATCAACAATTCAAATGCTCATGTATTCAAAACCATGCATGAACATGTCAAAATTCAGGTTGAATTAATAATTCTAATGCTCACATATGCAAGAATCAATGCACGAAAGTCATGCCACAAAGAAGTAATGTAAGGTCTTGTCAAATTTAAGTGGTACATTAACACAAACATTTGAGATGCATATGCATGGATTATGTACAATGCACAATGTACCTAGTGATCAAGATGCCTTTGAATCTATATGTTGATGAACTTCCAAATGCAAATTAACCTCAAATCATCATGAATAAATGCAATTCAAATAATCTAAATGCTCTCTAATGCATGAGCATGTGATAGATGAAGCAAGATGCACAAATTTGTGGCCTAGATGCTAGGAGAATACAAATACACAATTATTTATTTTGAATAATTGTATTTAATTAGATTAATTTGGATTGTGAGTGGCGAATAGCGAAGTGGAGGTGTGAATATAAATATTAGGCCCATTAATAAAATAATAGTAATTATATTATTATTATTTTATTTATTGGATGGAAAGAGTAAAAGAATAGGAATTTGGTTTGGGAGAAAATAAGGTTTTGGCTTTTGGGAAGCCGATCGTAAAACAAGGCTGCGGACAAAAGAGCAACGAGGATTTTGAAGGAGAAAAATGAGCCGATCGGTGAATTGCTGGGAAGAGGCAATGATTTGCACTCGACCAAAAAATACGATGCATCACGGAGTTGAACTGCCTTGAATCCAGGTAAGGGTGGGGTACTAACTCTCTAAATGGGTTTATGATGAATCGTATATGGGATGGAATTGTATGGAATTATCTCGGTTTATTGAGTGTGGTTTATGTTGCAAAACGATGAATATTATATATTGCTGTGTGGGGTAACGTTGTTGTCAAATTGACCGTACGAGTGAGTCGGTACGGTAACGCAAGAAAAATATAGAAAACAGAAGAAAAAATATACAATCAGAAAAAAATGCAGGTACACATGGAAAAGGCCACACGTGGTGGTCAAAGTTGGAACTCGTGGTGGGACCCACATGGGAGAGAGGGCGGGCGCCCTAAGAGGAAGAAGAAGAGAAAAATAAAGTTTGAGACGGGGGCCACCAGTTTGGGGGCGGACGCGCTATGATGTGAGAGGAAGTGGCTTTGCCACTTGGACCTATGGCGAGCGCCCTAAGGAGAGGGGAACATGGGGGCGGACGCCTCCCTTGTGGAACAAGTGGGGACAATCGTCCCTTAAGGCTATGACCGAGGGAAGCCACACATTATTGTCATATACCTTGCCTTGATGTCTCTTAGTATCATAAATATATTGTTTAGTATAATTGTTTTTAGTACTAGTAATAAAATTATGAGTAAATTGGTACTAGCAGTATAGCAGATTAGAAATTGAAGTGATTATTTTATGTATTTCTGGCAGAAAGTGTTTTTAACAGATGGGATAATAGAGTCACTTTGATGATAGGTACAATATTAAATTAATAGAGATGATTTTGGTGGTACTAAATAACAGTGTTAGTAGACATTGTAAGTGATAGAAACAATATAGTAATTGACAGGTTTTGGGATAACATTACAATTCAGATACTAAGAAATATATATAGCAACAGTAATATAATTAGATGATGATAAAATACTATTTAGTAATAAAAAGTATAAACGCAGATAATTTAGTTGCAGTGTAAATTAAATATCGGGAAAATAGAATATTAGTATTATAGTTAGAAAATGATAATGTAATTTTTGGTAATAATGATAATGTTTAAAAATAGTACCAAATTAATCGGTTTAGTAATTTAAGCGGTGTAAATAGGTGCCCGAAATTAATTGAAAATTTGCGGGATGGTTCGTATATTTTAGTAGGTGATTACAATTGTTTTATTTTGTTGAAATTGTGTGAATGCATCGTGTTGTTGATTTGTTTGTGAATTATTGGCGAAGAATATATTGTTGTATATTGTTGTTTATGCGAAGTTGCAGGGTACTTTTAGTGACGATGATTACCTCTAATTATTGGTAATAACAGTGATATAGGCGTATGCCTCGTGAAGTGAATTTATGTTATTGTTGTATGTTGTTAGTGTTGCATTACATTTGCATCTTCGTGAAGGCATGTATGGGTGGGATTGTGAAGAAGGATTATGTCTTGTGCCTCTATTAATTGGAAATAGTGAAGGGAGATGAAGCTTGAATTCTTGAAGAACTTGGAATCTTCAATGTAGAATTGAATAAGATGAAGAAAAATTGCTTAAATCTTGAAATTGAAGAGAAATCAAGAGGAATTGGCTCCTTCTAGGTCAGATTCGAGTAGAAGAAGGAGAAAAGGAGCAAGATCCTATGGAGAGAAAACTTATGAGAAGAAGAGAAATCACAAGGCGCTTTTAGCGTGGTGAGGCGCGCTTAGCGCGGTCTGCGGTGGTAACAGGTGTCAGAAAGAGGTCCGGTGGCGGCCTGTGGTGGTGGTTGATAAGTGCCAAAATGTAGTTATTTTGTATATACATTTTGTGGCACTTATCCGTTCTTTTGTTGATATTCTTCGAATAAATCCCCCGCTTTTTGTATAAATGTGTACATAATAGAATAATTGAGTTTTAGTGTAAATATTGTATCATTTGATTGTTTTTCATGTCTTTTATAGGTATTCATTCATAATTGGAGCATTGAGTAATAAAGGTCAAAGGCTAAGCTTCAAGAGTGCGATTTTGCACAATCGTCATCGAATAAAGCTCAAATTCAACACAATAAAATCATCAATTTGGTTGATATTTCTTCATGGTTGGATAGAGCATTGAATAAGCTTTCAACGCTTCAAACCGGCTCGATTCGAGTTACGGTTCTCAAGATCGGCAAAAATAAAATCTGAAAATAGCGGACTGCTGAAAACAGATGCATGAGCGCCTGCGACTTCAAAATTCTTTAAAAGGGCTCAAAACACATTTTAGGTTATGGGTTGGGTATTTTGAGTCCCAACACCATCACCTTCATTTCTTTGGTAGATTAGCTTAGAAAACAACATTGGAGCTTGCATTTTGATGATTGGAGGTGGATTGCTCTTCGATTGGCTTGACAACCAAAGTAGATTTGTGGTTTATCTCTTCTCCTCTTTGTGTATTTCTCTTTTGTTGGGTTTGTATGTATTTCTACTCATAACTCTTGTATATTTATCGCTTTGGCTTGTATAAAGTTTGCTTTACGAATTTGTGTCGGTGGTTATCTTAGGTTTTTACTTTATGTTAGGGATTTGAGCTTTGCTAGGGATAGATTGCTTAGATTCTTACCTAGGATGATTATCTGTTAGTTTCCGAATGCTAGAAATGGGTTTAGAGCTAACATTCACTATAGAGTACCGAACTTAATGCCTGTGTCGGTGAAGTATGCAGGAATGGGTATGGAGGTGGCCAGATTGATTTGTTGTTGAGATATGCAGGAATGGATATTGAGATGATTTAGGAGGATTCTCAATTTGGGTTAGAAATAGCTTAGATTGTGAGAGGTATGTGATGAAGCGGATGAGTATCGTAGGCCGAGTATGACATGGGTGGTAGATTTAAATCTTGACGGTAGTTTACATTCGTTCGGACAATTGTCTATCCTTTGTACTTTTGTTCATTTACTTTTTGTCTTTTATTTTCATTTCTTTTAATCTCAAACTCATTAACGGTAGAATTGTCGAACGACGAATCAATAACCAATCTCTGTGGACACGATACGATATAACCTAACCGGTATATATCACCCGGTAAAATTAATACCAACTCTTTGCTTGCCGCTTACACCGCAGCAACAAAATGGCGCCGTTGCCGGGGATTGGTTTTATTGGTTTTGTATTGCGATAATTCCGTTGTTTTTGAGTTTTGTAATTAATGTATATGTTGTATAGACTTTGTATATGAACTTGTATATGTTACTTGTACATGTAGTGTGTTTACTTTCCATACTTGTACATATTTGTGATTTTCTTAGTTTTCATGTGATGTTGTGAATTGTCTCGTACTCGTAACGTTTGTTGTGTGGTTGTTAGGACACTTTCTTTAGGTTTGCGCGGTGTGGAAATACCATGGCATGACGAGAGGAGGTTACTAGTGCTCGCACAATAAAGGCGTCGAGCTTACGACGTAAAACAAGCATGTTTTTGTTTGTTTATGTTTATGTTGTTTGGTGGATTATGTTTTAACAAGTTGAAATAGGACTTGCTCTTAATTTCAAATTTTCACTTTTCAACTTGTTAATTCGTTTTCACCAAGTTTATGTATTGTTATTTGCTTTAGTTTTGTTATGTCAATTTGTTATTTTCCACAAGTTTGTAGTGTTTTAGCTTGTGGAAGTGTGTATGTATTGTAAATATTATTTAGATGTGTAAATGAGATTGTATATGTGTGTAAGTGGAGCTTGCATAGTAGTTGCACCCGTTGCTATCATTTTTTTGCAACTGGTGTAGCGCGCTTAGCGCGCTCTGCTGGCGCTTAGCGCGCTCTGATATGCAGGGCCAGTGAATTCTTTTAAAATTTCACTTGGTTTTCCTTTTTCCCACTTTCACCAAGGCTTTTTGTATTGAATAAAATTAGTATTGTTTTTCTAATTCTTTTGTTGTTGTTTGGACTCAAATTTTGGTTCGGTAACTTGAAGACTTTTGAGGTGATTTTTCGAGTTTGATCGTTTCAACTCGCGGATGTATGGTAATGATAATTTTCAAAGTTGGTACACGTCAGGTACTCGTTTATCGCTTTCTATAGCATAACATGTTTAGGAAATTTATCATTTGTATAATTACCATGCTATTCATTCTTTTTGTATTACTTGCTCATGAATTGAATCACTTTAGTACCCTTTTTACCCATAAATGTGAGGAAGCTTTCCATTGTTTACATATGAGAGTCCACATTCTTGTTTTAACTGGATTTTATTATGCTTAATCTTTTATTTTGTGTTGATTGTATGATTTCAAGAAAATGATCAAGGCATTTGTTGATTTTGAGCATAACTACCTTGACCAAATATTCAATTCACCTTGTGAGTGTGTGAACCTTTGTTTGCCCCTTTGAGATTTTATCAATATCCATTTTTATTTGAACTTGATGCTTGTCTATGAGTGTCAATTCACCTTTTTGTATGGATGATGATTTCTTTGTTTCTTGAACCCTCAACTATATGTTGTTGTATGGATTTTTACCTTGCCTTAGAAAGTAGGGATTACTCACACATTAATGTTGGTTGAATTCAAGTTGGGGAGAGGAATATGTATGTACTTATATTGTGGTTGGTATGAGGTTGAGAAAAGAAAAAGAAAAGAAAAAAAGAAGTGAAAAAGAAAGATTAGAAAAAGAAAAAAAAAAGAGAAAAGTTTTGAAAAAGAAAAACAAAAAGAGTAGGAATAATGTTATGTTAATAAGTGAGGTGTGTTTGGTGTGAAACTTGTGATGAAGAATAAGTTTGATTGAAATTATATTGTTTGGAACTTTGTGAGTAGATCACTCCCTTAGGTTTAGGCAAGTTTTTGTTTCAATTAGCTTTAGGACTTATCACTTGTTTGTTAACTAAGCCACATTACAACCTTGAAAAGCCCTTGTGATTCTTGCATTTGTATTTTCAATACGTTTTTGGATGAATGCATAATTTAGTCTATTGTTTGCAAGATTGTGGAGGAGTGTTTTTTATCCCTCACCTTTGTGTGTTCTTCATCTACCGATGAATTTTTGCTAGGTGTGATTCATGATTGAGCTTGTTTTGTTTTAGAATGTTTTGCATGATTTTTGTACTTAGGATTTGTTTCGTTTATATGTTATTGTTGTAGTATAGTGGTAAGTTTGTATTTGTCGTGTACATTTTCGTTTGAACCATACATTTGTTTTCCGTTTTCAAAACTTGTTGATTCGTGATTATTTGATTATCATTCTTTGTTTCTTTGAGTTATTTGACTTTGTTTGAGGACAAACAATGTGTCAAGTTGAGGAGAGTTGATAAGTGCCAAAATGTAGTTATTTTGTATATACATTTTGTGGCACTTATCCGTTCTTTGTTGATATTCTTGAATAAATCCCCGCTTTTGTATAAATGTGTACATAATAGAATAATTGAGTTTTAGTGTAAATATTGTATCATTTGATAGTTTTCATGTCTTTTATAGGTATTCATTCATAATTGGAGCATTGAGTAATAAAGGTCAAAGGCTAAGCTTCAAGTGCGATTTTGCACAATCGTCATCGAATAAAGCTCAAATTCAACACAATAAAATCATCAATTTGGTTGATATTTCTTCATGGTTGGATAGAGCATTGAATAAGCTTTCAACGCTTCAAACGGGCTCAATTCGAGTTCGGTTCTCAAGATCTGACAAAAATAAAATCTGAAAATAGCGACCCCTGAGCGGAGATCCTGGCGCGCCCTGCGACTTCAAAATTCTTTAAAGGGCTCAAAACACATTTTAGGTTATGGGTTGGGTATTTTTGAGTCCCAACACCATCACCTTCATTTCTTTGGTAGATTAGCTTAGAAAACAACATTGGAGCTTGCATTTTGATGATTGGAGGTGGATTGCTCTTCGATTGGCTTGACAACCAAAGTAGATTTGTGGTTTATCTCTTCTCCTCTTTGTGTATTTCTCTTTTGTTGGGTTTGTATGTATTTATACTCATAACTCTTGTATATTTATCGCCTTTGGCTTGTATAAAGTTTGCTTTACGAATTTGTGTCGGTGGTTATCTTAGGTTTTTACTTTATGTTAGGGATTTGAGCTTTGCTAGGGATAGATTGCTTAGATTCTTACCTAGGATGATTATCTGTTAGTTTCCGAATGCTAGAAATGGGTTTAGAGCTAACATTCACTATAGAGTACCCGAACTTAATGCCTCGTGTCGGTGAAGTATGCGGGAATGGGTATGGAGGTGTGATTGATTCCTTGTTGTTGAGATATGCCAGGAATGGATATTGAGATGATTTAGGAGGATTCTCAATTTGGGTTAGAAATAGCTTAGATTGTGAGAGGTATGTGATGACACGGATGAGTATCGTAGGCCGAGTATGACATGGGTGGTAGATTTAAATCTGTGACGGGTAGTTTACATTCGTTCCGGACAAGCTGTCTATCCTTTGTACTTTTTGTTCATTTACTTTTTGTCTTTTATTTTCATTTCTTTTAATCTCAAACTCATTAACGGTAGAATTGTCGAACGACGAATCAATAACCAATCTCTGTGGACACGATACGATATAACCTAACCGGTATATATCACCCGGTAAAATTAATACCAACTCTTTGCTTGCCGCTTATACCGCAGCAACAGTGGTTGCTTGGAGGGAAAGTTGAAATTTGATTTTCTGTTCTTGAGTTTTGCTTTGGTTTTTGAGAGAGAATTGAGGAATGATTTGTGGTGAAAATGAAGCAAATGATTGTGTTGTTATGATTTGTGAAGGCAAATATCTATTTATAGTTTTGGGAGTTGGGCCTAAGAGTACCTTAGATCCATAGTCAAGCCAAAATCATGATTATTCAAATAATTTTCGTAATTAACTCAAAACAGCCAAATTCGTGCGAAATTTGAAGTCAGAATGTAAACGAAAAGTGTCTGGAATGCAGTTTTGCTCATGAGAATCAGAATTTCGACTTGATCGGATGAACGGTCAACGAAATATGAATTATTGACGTTTCAGCACAGTTTTCAAGCAACTGACACATGCAGAATTTTATTTGCGCTCTTCGGAGAAAATGCCTCGAACGAGGGTCTTCTGATCAAAATCTGCAAATTAGTATATCTGAGACAATTGAAGCTAACAAAATTTGTGAACTTTTGGAATTGGTCCCACCTCGTTTCGATAAAAATCGAGCAAGATATGATTTTTTGAACTTCACGTATCAGATGAAAATTGCTCGATTCAACTCAAAATCAACTCTAAAGAATAAAATTCTGGTATTGATTGGTGAGGAAATAGCTCCTAAGTTGCAAATGAAAGTCGAAGAAAATTTCGATAAGAAATTTTAGAAATCGGTCCCGCTTAGTTTCTATTTTGCAGCTGGAAATTACAAACGTTTCAGTGCACTAAGCACAAAGTACAACACAAAAGTTCAGTTTAAACCACTGGAGAAATCAATTTCCTTGGGAACCTTCATCACACAATTTGCTTCCGGAATACAAACAAAAGTTGTAGATAATAATGAGAGGAACTTTCTGATAAAAAATCATCAGAAGATACCCGATGAGCTTAGAGATACACATTTTGGAATGCCCAAAACGCGCCGAAAACCCAGAACTCACTTTATTGAAAAATAAGTGAATAAATTCTTTTTGTTTTGACGAAACGGCCTCCGATCTAAACAGATAATCTGGAGAACAAATTGAAATGATCCCAGAGCTTATGGAACCACATCAAAATATCTTTCTGACCAAAATACGTTGTATTGAGCATGCGAATCGAAGAATATCAATATCGGACTCAAAGTGATCTGAAATAACCGAAACACGTCATTTCTTTCACCACTTGGGATTCCTTAAAATTGGTAACCCCATGATCAATGCTATATATGCGACTACATGTACGTTTATGCAATCAAATTATAAGCCAGAAATACAGGAAAGAAGAGGGTAAATTTTGGGTACAATAAGTCCACCCTTCAAGATGATTTGCCTCTCTAAAAGAAGTCTTAATCCACTAATCAAATCTTGATTACAAATCACAAAGACAATTGTATTTGTCTTCTTGAGATTTAACCACAACTAGGTTCTCAAGGAAATTTACTCAATCAAACTATTATTGTCTAACTAAAATTGCTTCTACAAAGTTGTATCATAATTGTGATGTTTTTACACAAAACTTAAGCTCAAATACTATTCAAGAGATAATTTAAAAGAATAAGAAATAAAGGCTTTGGTTTTATATTTTAGATATGTGTGTGTAAGCTAGTGCTGTAACAGTTGTTCTTTGATACTCCTTTAAATATCCAATTTGATTTGAATCGTTGGAGACATAAGAACTTGAATATGGAATGTTTTGATAAATGCTATGAATGATCTTCCCATAAATATGGATCTTGTCTAAAGTCAGCCATTACATTTGGATTTCCATATAGGACTTTAGTAATGCATCACAATCAGATGTTGTGGAGTAGTGCTAAGTATCAAATTTTGTGGCTTGCAGCTTGGTGCTATCAGAAGTTTAAACAATATAGAACTTCTTTTAAGAGAGTGTAAAGATTCACGCGTTTCAGAGTATATCATTTTTTTTTGTGAGACCAGAACTTCATCAGAACTTCTTTCAAATCGTCATTCTCTTATCAAAATTTCTTTTTCATATTTAACAAAAAGATTAGAGCGTAAAGATGTTCTTATAAATAATATTTATTTGTTAACACCAAAAATCTTAAAGGATCGTAGAACCAAACTATGTTCTAACAATCTCCCCCTTTTTGATGATGACAAAACTTTAGATATTTTGAAGAACAATTTTAGTAAAGTATAAGAAGTATCTGCCCCTGAGTTGAATACTTGGGTTTAAATAAAAGAATGATAGATTACTTCCCTGAATGACTTTGGTTAATCAGAACTTAGACTTGATGACTTTGATATATCAGTTGCTTGTCTTGCAAACTTATCAAGAATAATGACATAAAACATTTTGTAGAAATGTTTGAGTCTTAGTCTGGTTACTGTTATGTTCAAAATATCTTACGTTCTCCCCCTTTTTGTCATAAATCAAAAATTAAATAAATCTGAATATAAAGCAGAAGAAAATAATTTGTCATTAGAAAAGGAACGAAGTACAGAAGAAACAAATTAACAAAAGATGAAAAATGCTGAAAATAACAAAAAATAATTAAGAATGATGTGGATGTCTTGAGAACAATGCCTCCAGAAGCCCTTTGATCTGAGTAGTGGATATTTCTTGTTTGCCCATCATTTCTTTGTTCTCTTTGTTGGTTTCATCTTGCTTATCCAGCCGCTTCATAACTTCTTTATTTTCCTTCTTCAATTCTTCCAGAGTTTGTAGTAGAAGGAAGGACGAAGTAGCCTCCTCTTCAGAAAGAGCAATTTTCTTAGTAGAAGGAGTTTTAGAGGATTATGCAACCAATTTTCCTTTGTCTTTGAAGAGAACTAGATGTTGAGGCTCGAAAGAGGGTTCCCGATGTTCTGCTGCCTTTGGAGATTCCCAAGGAGCCATGTCCAGATGCAAAGGTTTTGTTTCCCATAAGCGAGTAACTTGTTCCTCGAAAAGTTTCAGCTTCTCACAGAAATTCTGCTGAGCAATCCCATAGCAGAGTTCCTTTTGCTTCATGGATTCAGAGAGAAACCATTTTCTAAACTAATTCCAAAGAAAATCAGAGGCTGCTAGATTCAGATTATCCAAGCAAGCATGCTTTAGAGAGTTAACCCATCCCTGTATATCTATTTCAATAATCAACATAGATTTACCAACATCTGATTTGGAGGGTTGCGATTTTGGTTTGGGAACGACTATTTTTTGAGAGACTGAGACAAAGTTTCCCCAAGCTTCTAAATCAGTGATAGTTTCAGGGGATCTTTTGATGATTTTGTAGGAGATGGAGAATCAGGAATCAGAATGGGATAGTTAGGAGAGTCTGGTGGTGTTGTGTCATATGGAGAGGGAGGATCTGGAAAAGTGAGGTATGATGATGATGGGATAGTGAAGGTATTTTTTGGTTGAGAAGTGTGGAGAAGGCAAGTGATTCCAAGGATGATATTTGTGTTTTCTGATGTTGGTTCTGAAGAAACATTTGGATTATCTAGTTGGAGAACGAAGGATGTTTGTTCAGCAGTTAAAGTTAGATTTTTTGTTTGGGGAGTATCAAGAGATGAATCAAATATATCAATATCAGATAGAACTTTTGCAAGTTCTGGTTGAGGTTGAGTGAAGGGATCATTTTGAGGAATGGTGGTGTCAATTTCTAGGTCAAAATCTTCAAGAGTTTGCGGAGAGTTGGGGACAATGTTTTTAAGAGGAGAAGATGGACTAGATGCTGATAAAATAACTGATTCAATAACATAAATAAACGATGAGTTACCTTTCTTATTAGCATATTTTGGAGTTCTCTAAGAAGATTCTTCATCAGCATATTTTCTCTTCTTTGATTTACTGGTGACGACATCCACATGTTTTTGGTGAAGATATTGAATATTGATGCCAGGGTCAGTGCTATCCATTTTGCAGGCTTTCAGATATCTTACCATTATTTCTAGAGAGGTGTCTTATTCTGAGAAGAAAGGAAAATCATGCAGAGGGACTCTTCTGATAAAAACTATTTCTTTGACCACTGTAGAATGTTTCTTCTTGATGGTTTCAGTAATCCTCATTTTCTTGAGATTCTTTGCGTTGAGAGGTTTTCCAACACAGGGAGCCTGATCATTAACCAGATTTACTTCACTTAGATGATCTATCAGTTTGTTCTCTGTTAGAATATCTGAGATAAGCCTTCCCAGAGGAATCCAATTTCTTTTGGTTCTTTATTCTTCCCTTGTTTATTTTTGACATTCGTCTTCAAATGATTGAACAGACTGAGAGGAAGGTGAATTTTTTATTTTGTTGCAATGAAGTAGAGCAGAAATTTTCGATTAATGTTGATGTAGTCCGGAGAGCTTGAAGGTTTTCTGTGATTGATGCATCCCATAATGATTCTAGCCCAAATTGTGAAATGGTCTTTCAGATATTTGATTTTGTTTGAGGGTTGCCCAGAGGTGAAGGTTTCATTGGATAGTTTAGCTAGGTTAGAACCAGCTTTTTCAGCCATGTCGTTGCACTTGACGTTGTTGCCATCGTGACCAGTGAGCTGGCCAATAACATCTTTTGTGATGACAATCTTATTCCCCATTACGTAAGAAGTTACTTGATTTTGAGACGTAGAAGCATGAATCATGAATTCCTTCACTAATTTGGGGAAAACTTGACCAACAAAACTATCGAAATATATACAACTCTCTCTATATATATGTTACTATATATTACTCTATATATATTCCTTCACTACATATATTACTTTATTGTGTCTAACACGTAAGTATATATATATATATATATATATATATATATATATATATATATATATATATATATATATATATGCATGCAACTAAAATTGGTTTTGTTAATTGCTAATAAAAAAAGAAAGAAAGTGGCCAATGTATAAGTTGGGCTTCCCATTCCTTGTTTCCATGCATCTCTATTTTGTCATATAAGTAAAGGCATGTGAAGGTTTTATGATACAATGACTTTCTTTGGTAAATTTAGTAATATATGCCTACATGTGCACATATATATAAACATAAATATGTTTAGACAGTAGAGTAATATTTAAATTCATTAGTTAGAATTATCATGAAGTTACAAGAAATATAAATAGAAGGATAATTAGGCAATTGCAGACACGTTAACACAATAGCAGAGACAATAATGTTGGTATGTATTATTTGTAACAGGAAATGGTAATTTACAGGAAAAATTTGTTAGCAGGTGTATTAGTGAAAATAAAACTAATAGAAGGTTTAGTTAAATTGATAGCAGGTTTAGACAACTAGTAGTGATAGCAGAATAACGTTTATAACAGTCCCGATTTAGCCGAATAGCCGAATTAAACAGTATAGTTAGTTGTCCGGAATTAATGGAAATTTGTAGGAGTAGTTAGTATGTGTTAGTAGGTAATTGTGATTGGTTTTTTTTTTTGAGTTATGTTGAATACGTTGTATTGTGATTTTCTTTGTGAATTATTAGCGATGTGTATGTTGCCATATGTTGTTGTTATTTTATGCGAATCTGCAAGACGATTCAGTGATGATGTTTACCTCTATTTATTGGTAAAGAATTTGGTGATATAGGCTTATGCCTGGAGACGTGAAATTGTTGTTATGTTGTGTGACGTACATTATTGAGTAACATACATTTGCATTTGTGAAGGCCTGTATTTACGGATTTGTGAAAGAGGCTTATACCTTGTGCCTCTTTTAATTGGCAATTAGCAAAGGGGGTTGAAGCCCTGTTGGTACCACGTGCATATGCATTGTTGTGTCTCATTTAAATTGTGTTGTTGTTAATTGTGTAGTGAATTATGTTATTGTTAACTGTGAAGTGAATTATGTTGTTGCTAAGTGTGAAGTGGTTTTATGTTGTTGTTAATTGGGAAGTTGTTGTGATGTGTCAATTACGATCTGATAATTTGGTATGATTTAATCCTAGAATATTATTTATCATACACTTGTTTATATTGTTGGATATCTCACCCCTTCTGCTGATATTTACCCTACCATGGGAAATGGGCAGGTACTCAAGCATAGCGGTGGATGTTGAAGTTAATTCTTGAAGTTTTTACGTTGCTTTATGATAAGTCAAAGGGGTCTTGCTCTGATACGTAGCACTCGGGGGATGAACGTTGTTATTTAATTATCGTTGTTGCTTAAGTTGTTGATTTAATGAATAATGTGAATATTTGTTAAGTGAATAATAATAACAATTTAAAGTTGTTTCTCGTTGAATAAAAAAACAAGTTGTTACTGCTGAGGAATTTTAATGCTGTTGTTTATTTGTTTAATTGATCTAATGGAAATATGTTGTTATAAGTACATCCATGATCTAAGTGTTATGTATCTGTATAGTTGTGACTAAAGGCATGTTGTTTTGGCGAAGAAATTGTAACATCCCTTGCATGATTATCTTTTCCGCACTCTGATTTGAGTAATATTCGAGGGGTAGATTTGGGGAGTTACAATAGTGGTATCAGAGCAGGTCGGTCCGTCCGACCAATATGTTGTCTAATAATGTTTATTTCCTCTGTACGCGACAAGTGTGTGGAACACTGTCGGTACTTATTTGCTTTCTAGATGATTGTTTACAGGAATTGGTTTGAAGCTAAGTGGGGGAGAAGTTGTGCTTCTCGGGCATGTCTCGGTTGTAAATCATTGGTGCAATGTACTGCTTATGGAGACAGTGCAAGAGTTGTTGGAGTCGTTAGAAATGCGAATAGTATAATTGTAAGACTACGGAGTTAGTACTTATGGAAGATTTTGGAATTTGTTGAAGTATGGTACTTTTGGGTAAGTACGAGTTTTTAAATGAACACTGTGGTAGTTGGTAATGATGGTTTATACTCCATTATGATTGTCAGACATCTATTGACAAATTCAGGACTTGATCACCCTTAATCTCTTGTTGATAGTAGACATGATCATATTGGATGATATAGAATTGTTTTGCTATCTTAATGGTAAGTAAGTGGTGGATGTTACGACGAGAATGTTGCTAAGGTGAGAATACCATGTTGTACAAGAAAGTAAGCGAGCAGTAGTTGTTACTATGTTGTAAGGTGATTGTCTCAAGTATTGCTAAAATGGTTGGCAAGATAGTAACAATTATGTTGCAAGGTTCATTGGAAGATTGAAGTATAAGTATTGGATTTAAACTGTGATTGAGTTGATGAATCGAAGGATTGGATGCGAATGCAATGATAAGGATGGTTGTATCTGATAGATTTTCGAGGACGAAAATATTCTAAGTGGGGGAGAGTTGTAACGCCCCGAATTTAATTAATTATTTAATTAATTATTTAATTAATTATTTAATTAAATTATATAATAATTTAATTATTGGATTTAGACGATGTTTGAGAATTTATCGGAGTAATTGGATTTATCAGTAATATTGTAAGAGGCGTGTTTGGATTATTAAAAATTAAAGTTGGATTTAATCAGTTAAGAATAATATTATTTATTTATTTTGAATAATTGTATTTAACTAGATTAATTTGGATTATGAGTGGCGAATAGCGAAGTGGAGGTGTGAATATAAATATTAGGCCCATTAAGAAAATAATAGTAATTATATTATGATTATTTTATTTAATGGATGAAAAGAGTAAAAGAATAGGAGTTAGGTTTCGTAGAAAATAAGGTTTTGGCTTTTCGGAAGCCGATCGTAAAACAAGACTGCGGACAAAAGAGGAACGGGGATTTTGACTGAGAAAAATGAGTCGATCAGTGAATTGTTGGGAAGAGGCAAAGATTTGCACTCGACCGAAAAATATGATGCATCAGGGAGTTGAACTGCCTTGAATCCAGGTAAGGGTGGGGTTCCAACTCCCTAAATGGGTTTATGATGAATCGTATATGGGATAGAATTGTATGGAATTATCTCGATTTATTGTGTGTGGTTTATGTTGCAAAATGATGAATATTATATATTGTTGTGTGGGATAATGTTGTTGTCAAATTGACCGTACGAGTGAGCCGGTACGGTAACGCAGGAAAAATATAGAAAAGAGAAAAAAATATATGATAGGAAAAAATGCAGGTACACATGGAAAAGGCCATATGTGGTGGCCAAAGTTGGAACTCGTGGTGGGACCCACGTGGGAGAGAGGGAGGGTGCCCTAAGAGAAAGAAGAAGAGAAAAATAAAGTTTGAGACGGGGGCCACCAGCTTTGGGGCGGACGCCCCATGATGTGAGAGGAAGTGGCTTTGCCACTTGGACCTATGGCGAGCGCCCTAAGGAGAGGGGAACATCAGGTTGAACGCCTCCCCTGTGGAAAAGGTGGGGACAATCGTCCCTTAAGGCTAGGACGGAGGGAAGCCACACATTATTGTCATATACCTTGCCTTGCTGTCTCATAGTATCATAAATATATTGTTTAGTATAATTGTTTTTAGTACTAGTAATAAAATTATGAGTAAATTGGTAGTAACAGTATAGCAGATTAGAAATTGGAGTGATTATTTTATGTGTTTCTGGCAGAAAGTGTTTTTAACAGATGGGGTAATAGAGTCACTTTGATGATAGGTACAATATTAAATTAGTAGAGATAATTTTGGTGGTACAAAATAACAGTGTTAGTAGACACTGTAAGTGATAGAAACAATATAGTAATTGACAGGTTTTGGGATAACCTTGCAATTCAGATACTAAGAAATATATATAGTAACAGTAATATAATTAGATGATGATAAAATACTATTTAGTAGTAAAAATTATAAATGCGGATAATTTAGTTGCATTGTAAATTAAATACCGTGAAAATAGAATATCAGTATTTTATAGTTAGAAAATGATAATGTAATTTTTGGTAATAATGATAATGTTTAAAAATAGTACCAAATTAATCGGTTTAGTAATTTAAGCGGTGTAAATAGGTGCCTGGAATTAATTGAAAATTTTCGGCATGGTTCGTATATTTTAGTAGGTGATTACGATTGTTTTATTTTGTTGAAATTGTGTGAATGCATCGTGTTGTTTATTTGTTTGTGAATTATTGGCGAAGAATATGTTGTTGTATATTGTTGTTTATGTGAAGAAAATTATTGACTACTTCTCCTTGCTCACTCGGCTTGTTTCTGAAGACCCATTTGGTTCCAATTATGTTGAAGCCTTTTGGTCTGGGAACAAAATCTCATACATCGTTTCTGGTAAATTGATTTAGTTCTTCTTACAGTGCCATGATCCAATCATTATCTTAAAGTGCTCTATCTATGGAGGTTGGTTCGATCAGAGACATTAGACCAATGAGAGATTCCTCAGAGTTTCTAAATGTAGATCTGGTTCTGATAGGATCATCTTTCTTTCCCAGAACCATCTCCTCAGATTGCCACATTCTATCACTCGTAGTAGAAGAGAACATATCCTAAGTAAACATGTTGATTATATCTCTCTATCTGATAATCTTATTCATCCCTTCCATCCACATGTTACCATCATTAAGATCAGAATTTGTACATTCCAACCCATACAACCAGAGATGCCTTTTCTTGAGCCTAAACTTTATTCTTGCAATATCCTTTAAGTAGCTCAACAAAAAACACAATCTTTGGAGCTCTTTCAGGTTATCACAAACATCTTAATATCAAGAGAGGCAAGACTTCTCACATCCTTTCTTATTGCAAACTTGCACACATTTATCAAATAAGTATCCAACTCCCGTCAAGATATTTGCCATTATTTGTCTACACGTCTTCATTAGAGGACCATCTCTTTGTAACAGGTGAAGTTATCACACATTATACACTTGTGATGATTAACACATTCTCAATAATTCTCTGAATAATATTATTATGAACTTATCATACAATTTCTCAGCTCCCGACAGAGTATTTGCAGACAATCATGAAGATATTTTTATCGCAATAGCATTTTCTTCACAGTTTCCTCTGAGAGGGACATACATCAGATAGATCAACATTCACACAATTGATAGAGTAACATCAGCATAAATGGATTCTTCACCACAACTGGAAGACAATTAAGATATCCAAACCACATACCACATTAGATTTGATCGGTGCCTCAACTTGACACTTCACCTTGATTAAGACAATCTTCCTTTGCTGAGGATACAAAGGACATAATTGATGTTCCAACATAAGTTCAGACATCAGCCTAAAATACATGAGCTTACCATGTCCATGGAAGTCCATAAATAACTCTTGTATAGGATACAAAAGGATACACCTATAGCAGGTCAACCTTTAAGACTAGGCCATGAATACATGCAGGACCCTATGTACGACACACCTTAGGAGCCTTCTTTTGATAAACATAATAATTAGGCCTTCATAAATCTAGATCCTTTAATTTGAATGACTTCCAGGTGATAGGAGAAAAGTATTGGACCAGAGACAAGCTAATCCAATTAGATCTAGCATGATCTCTTAGATGTTTCCTCTTCCAGACCAGGAGTAGGTTCTAAACACATGTGTTCATTACACATTTATTCAGCACCCAGAGCATCTGATATGCAACATGAATCTTCACATCTGCTGACATGATTTCCCATCATCTAGTAGGACATCGATTCCCTTCTTATGGGACACACAAAATTGAGTTTGATTCTAAATCTACAATTTCTTCTTAAAAGCATAATACTCTCCTTAATCATAACATCAATTTTATGCACATATTCCATGAAAAAGGATACACCTCCTGAGGAGACAACAAAACACAATAATAAACATCATGTCAACCAGGGTTATAACAGATACCACGCAGCGGAACACAAAGTACTAGCTCCTCAACAATATTCAGCCATAACACAATAACCTTTGCACAAACACATCAGGTGCTTTGGTTAGATTTGAAAATAGATTAAACTCTAAACATAGCCGGATCTTCATCATGAAGGCTTCACACAAAAGAAACAACAGACAGATATAATACATATCCTGTCATGAATGGTCCATCTGCCACTTCTAGGGACCGTTCAAACATTAACTCTCCAAGTTCAAACAGTTTTTCAGCACCAAGCTTCTACCTTGCATATTTAACTAGAAAATACCCTTAATGGAATTCATCCAGAACAGAACAAGATGCTTGCTCTGATACCAATTAAAATTCTGGTATAACAGACTCAGATGTCTTATAAGGATGTCAACACATATGATTTGACATAAACATATATACAAGGTAAGGTAGTATAGAAAACATAAATAACACATCAGAATTGTTCACCCAGTTTGGTGCAAAGACACCTACATTTGGAGGCTACCAAGCTAGAGAGCAAGTACCAGCAGTATCAATTCAGAGCTAAACTCCCCCGTTTACAACTCCTCACTTAATCACTACCCAATCCAACTTCTACCTAAGAACCTCTTAGATATGAGATTCCTCTCACTCCCCCTCATTCACACACAGTGATAGACAATAACAAAATATAAAAGACACCCTTCTAATATAGCCTAACTAAGTTTCAAAGTTTTTTTGCTTCTAACTTAGGACACACCTTGGAGTTGATTCACAACTTTCTCCAAGAACAATACATACTGCCTCTTACCTACAGGTTTTGAGGAGTACGGTGACCATCCCACAAGTCGGGTGGTTCACTACATCTAGCCCTAATAAATTACATCTTTGATACTCTTGGCTAGCTAACTAAATTAGGTTACAAATCCTTATTTTATAACTTATACCCAACTGGATTTGGGCCTTCAAACTATAGCGTATCAGTTGTAACAAATTGAAGAAACTTCTTCTACAAGTAAGGTCTTCAATATTTAGTTTCTTAAATGTTCTCCCTGATTTCAGATTGAATCTTCATGACCTTTAAATATGCCTACAAATGTGTGCTATATATGATGCATAATATTCTCTAAATATCCGACATAATTTAAGTCAGAACTTAATCTCATTATTTAGTTCAATAGGCATGATGTCCATTGCTCCTTCATAGGACACCTTATTTGACATGTTCTAGTTGTTGAATAAGTTCATCACAACATGTTCTTACATTTCAATAGGACTTCTTGTCATACCTGTTCTTATTATCAAGTTATACATCCTATTGTACATTACCTTATTGCTGCTATTATTTGTTTTACAAAAATTAATGTCAATCCTCAAAACTAAGGAACTTACAAATGGTGAGCTTATGGAAGAATTTGAGATGAGTGAACTTGGCATTATGACTTACTTTCTTGACATAGAGTTCCATAAGTACAAATTAGGACTGCTCATGCATCAGATAAAGTATGCTCTTGAAATATTGAAGAGGTATCATATGGAGTATTGTAATGCTTCCAATATACCAGCGAAAGCAAGGTTGCAGTTGTCCAAGAGTGAAGATGAGGATGATGTGGATCCAACTCAATATAGAAGGTTGATTGGATCATTACGTTACTTGTGCAATACACGACCAGATTTGGCATTTTGTGTCGGTATTGCAAGTAAATTCATAGAGAGACCAAAGGTATCTCAATTGGCTAGCAATTAAGAGGATTATTTGCTACATCAAAGGTACTCTTGGCTGCGGAATTCTCTTTCCTATAGCTGATACAGGAAGCATTTGCGAGTTACTCGGTTACACGTATTCTAATTGGTGTGAAGATAAAGATGATTGAAAGTCTACAACTACTTAGGTCTTTATGTTTGATAGAGATCCCATCTCTTGGTGCTCTAAAAACAAACTTATGGTGGTACTCTCTTCTTGTGAGGCCGAGTATATCGTTGCATCGATGTATGCATGTCAGGCTTTGTGGCTAATGAATTTACTTAAGGAGATCGACAATAGTGATGCAAAAGCTGTTACGCTCTTTTTTGAAAATATCTCAGCTATTAACCTTGCAAGGAATCCTATAGCACATGGGAGAAGCTAACATATAGAGATTAAGTTTCATTACTTGAGGAAACCGGTGTATGCAGGACAACTAAAACTAGCTTATTGTCAAAGCGGAGACCAACTTGCAGATTTGTTAACGAAGGCGATGACAAATGAAGTGTTCAGAAGGCTTGTGAGGAGTTTGAGCATGTGGAATGTTGAGCATTTGGCTTAAGATGGTGTATTGGATGATACATATAAGCCAAATGCCAATTGATAGCTTTTGGAAGATATTTTGGAAAACAACTTATTTAGAAAAGTCTTTTTATGCAATTCTGGAACTTTCTGTTTCAAAGAAAATACCGGTTTCCATGTTTGGGGAAAGAGGTTTCTATCTCGTGTTTTGGTTTCCAGAATTGGCATTCAGTAGCGAAGATTTCCACGTTTTGGGAAACCAATTTCTAGCGTGAAATTTGGAATTTTCTGTGTTGTCTTGACATTTAGCTGTTATGTTTTGTGTTTAGTTTGTGTTGTGTTGTGACACATTATAAATACTCCTTCATATAATGTAATTAGTAATGCCATTGTGAATAACAAATATTTTCTTCTCAATTACTTTCTTTCTAATCTTAATTACACTCTAAATTTCATTATTCCCAATTAACCAATTCACACAATTTCATTGTAAATTCACCAAAATAAATAAGAATTTCTTAATCCACCCCATGAGTTTCTCAGGCACCACGTGAAATTCCACAAATGTCCCTTAAAATTGGAAGTATATTTCCGGTTCGCACTCTATATTATGCAAATCACATTGAAAGGGTTGGGTTCACACTACAAGAAAAATAAAATTTTTCCAGGGGATTATCCTCTCACAAATGTCAAAACCCCCTCACAAATATGTAAATTGCTAGGGGACTTCTCCCCTTGCAAAACAGGGGGTCACAAAATAATTTGCAAGGGGCTAAACACATCGCTATTTACCCAGGGGAACATCCCCTCGCTAATTGTCAACTATAAATAAAGCATGCAGACATTGAGTCAGTTGGCGCAGGCTACGTGTACAGACATGTCTGCAATATGTCAGATTTTTTGCCAGGGGTTTAGCCCATGGCAAAATGCAATAATGATGACATGTACCCAGGAGTTTATCCTCTGGCAAATTGCAAAATAATTTTAAAAAAATAAAATTTGACCAAAAATAAAATAAATAATAATAATAGAATAGTTATATATAATTAATATAAATTTATATAATAATATAAATTTAAAATATAGTAAAAATTCATCAAAATTATAATAAAAGTTTTAAGTTCAACATAATTAAAATAATATATCATACAAATTAAAAAAAAACTCCAAATATTCAACATAATTATGCTATTACTCTTCATTTTGTTCTCCTTGCTCTTGTTCTTCAACAACTCCTTCATTATCATTAGTTCCTCCAAATCCACCACCAAAATTTTGTAAAGCAAAAAATTGATCAAATCTTAGAACCCGCTCATTTGCAATCCGCATTGCTTCTTGATACTCTTGTGCTTGCCTCCTCATTTCTTCCTGCAACTCAATTTCCCTTCTTTGCATTTCTTGTTGCATCTCTAATTGTTTTTTCTTCATCTCTTCAATTTCTGCATTTCTTGCTGCAACTTGTTGTGCTGCCTCAGAATTAAACAAATTTCTCACAGTTTCAAGCATTTCGGCGGTTAAGATAGGTTAGGATGATGTTCCTTCACCATCAGCGAGTCTCATTCTGAAACACCTATCACACCGCTTGATAGTTTTTGTGTAACCTTCAGCACCATACACTCTCCCATTTTTCTTCTTTCCACCTGCAGTATCATACCATGTGCTAAAAGCCAAACTAGGATCAACAGGATATCTTGATTGTGGTTCAGCTAATTCAGGATGATTTGATAACTTTATGGCAAGTTGTCTATCAAACTCCTCCTATAAAAATAAATAAATGTAATAATGATTAGAATAAATAAAAGAAAAATTTCTTGGGTGTTTCTTGAGCGGTCGTCAATAAACTCTTCATTTCTCTTGAGATGAGTCTCCAAATGGAGCTCATTAAGAAGTGGATTTCTACCCAAATCCTCACGCTAATTAAAAAATTAAAAAATAATTAATTATTCATAAAATCAAAATGATAAATTAATTAAAAAATAAATAAACTTACGTACTATCCTTCATGCAACTTTAGCAACACTTATACTACCGCATGCGTAGTTGCAGCCACCAACATCAAATGCTCTATTTTTTTTGCCTTTTCAGATATTTTCTTAAATTTTTCAGAATTCCA
The DNA here is from genome assembly GCA_021764765.1 of Vicia sativa. Taxonomy (NCBI): domain Eukaryota; kingdom Viridiplantae; phylum Streptophyta; class Magnoliopsida; order Fabales; family Fabaceae; genus Vicia; species Vicia sativa. The sequence continues at coordinate 151,326,233 of CM038794.1, forward strand.
ATGGGCAATAAGCTGCTCAAATATATCTGGACTTATCCAACGTGGGCGTTGCTATTTTTTCTCCCATTTCAGTCTGACATTTCTCATGGTGTTAGAAAATTGGGCACCATATTTTAAGTTAAAATTTTCTTTAATTGTGACCTCATCTCTAACATCTCAAATACATTGCTCCTACATTGTTATATGAATTCAAAAACATGCAATACAATATAATGATGATTAATATCTCAAAAAATATAAAGAAAATGTCACAATAAGGCAATTATACCTGAAATGCCTTAAACCAATCTAGTCTTTCATCATCATCTACAATTTTATAATTCAGCCAAAATTTTGTATACTTCTCTTTAATAATGGATCTGATGGTCGATACTTCCTGATGAGAGGGAAAGATCCTAAACAACAAAAAACTTGTGTTAGAATTAACTAAATAAAATTCAAATTTTATATATAATATAAAACATATATAAACACTTACGATCCAGAATCGGGCCAGATGACAAGTATGCCTTGGTGGTATTTAATTTTTTGCTGATCATTTTTTTCCAAGATGCACTCCCTCCTTGTTTGCTCATTAGTACTGGTATCTCTATGAACACTGGTATCTCCATGAGCACTAGTATCGCCAGGAGCATTGGTATAACCAGGAGCATCCTCAGAAGGCATGGGTACGGGCATGCTAGATCCACCTGGCTCCATATGAATGGATAATGATTGGGGCATGCTGGGTCCACTCGAGTGAATGAATGGCATAGGATAATATGTGTTGGGTCCAGTAGGAACATATGGTGTGTATCCGGGAGGACTAATAAAACCTGACGGAGATATGGGTGGGAATGTCGGGTATCTAGGAGGTGTGGATAATAATCTAGTGAAAGATCTAGACATGGGTGAATTGGGATGCATAAGAGGTGGAATAGGATGCACATGAGGCGAGGTGGAATGTGGAGAAAGATTATCCACTTGACTCGATGGCATATGAATAAAAAAACTAGAATCAGGATCCTACTCTCTAATGAACCTGTTGTTGCGAGGCTTACCTACACTCTTACCTTTATCTGTACTCTTGGATGGCATTTTTCTATATTGAAAGAAAAAAAATTACCAATGAATAAAAGATAATATTACCCAAGTTAGTATATATATATATATATATATATATATATATATATATATGAGGGATCAAATTACACTCGAAGAGTTACACCATGAGTTACACTCGCTCAAAAACGTCACTTCGGATTAATATTTTTTAAAATCAACCGTTGGATTGAAAAATACCATAATATAGATCATATATATAAAGTTTGAGATTAATCTATAATGATTTATTATACGATGAAGATATCCAAAGATTAACGTCAAAACGGACTTTCATATAACATTAACTTTAATGTAGTTCAATGACATAGTAAATCATTATAGATTAATCTCAAACTTTATAAGTATGATCTATATGATGATATGTTTCAATCCAACGGTTGAATTTAAAAAATATTAATTCGAAGTGACGTTTTTGAGCGAGTGTAACTCATGTTGTAACTCTTCGGTGTAATTTGATCCTCCTCATATATATATATATATATATATATATATATATATATATATATATATATATATATATATATATATATATATATATATATATATATATATATATATATATATATATATATATGAAAGATAATATTACACAATCTTATAACACAATACATAATTAAGTTATTCAACATCATAATCATCATTGTCTTCATCGGAAGTGAAATTAAATTATTTTCTTCAGGCTCTCCTAGCTCTTCATGCTCTTCTTCCACGAGATTTATTGACGTCAAGATAGTTGCGTCAACTTGTTGACCTTGAACAGTAATATCACTCAAACTTGTAATCTCCTGAATTTCAATTACCTCATTAACAGGTGAAATCTCATCATCTTGGTATGCAACATCTTCCATTACTTCGTCAGTCTCAATGTGACACATTGGGTTTGTCTTGATCACAACACACCATCCTTGTTTACATGGGGTAATTGAAGGATAAGGTAGATAATAAAATTGTCTGACATTGTTTGCCATTATGAAAAGGTCATACTCTTTGTACTTTCTATCCATTCGAACCTAAACAATGTTATATATTTTTATCAATTTTTGTTCCTCTGCTAGATGGATCATACCAGTCACAATAAAACAAAACTACTTTATTTTCTGAGGTCCATATAATTATATACCAACTCATAAATAAGAGTGATCACCCCATAGAAGTCGTCCTCACCACCCTTTGTAACTCCTTTAACGACTACACCACTGTTTACCCTTTTCTTCCCTTCGCTCCATATCTTAGTGTGAAATTTGTAACCGTTTACAAAGTATGTGTGCCATTCATTCACACGTTGCCTAGGGCCTACAGACAAACTTCTCAAATGTATTTGTTCAGGACTTGGTGCAATAGTACATGACAACTGTTGCTTGAACCATGCTGGAAAATAGGCATGTGTGTAACCAGTCGGTGGTTGTTCACTTGTGCTTTGATAGTATTAGGTACTAAATGCCCTATTTCGAAGAAAAAAAAGGTTAGAGAAGGTTTTAAGTTTTAACGAAAAAATATATATAATTAATTACATATACTTAATCAAGATATGGTTTGACTTCAAAACAGTTAATCAACACATGAACATGAGCAGATTGCATTTCTTTTTGAGAAAACCAATGCTCACTCTTCTTCCCTGGGGGATGTAACGCCCCGTTTTAATTAATATTATATTATATTAATATTTTTGAGTTACCGATTGATATGTAATAAGGGGGAGGCGCCCACCTTAGGAGGAGGGGCGGCCTTCCCCCATTCAAGTCCCCCGCCTCCAATGCTGCGTATGGCTGGGACGTGCGTCCCCTTGTGTAGGGTGGATTTTGGAAAAAGCGCATTTCTTTTTTACGTAGTGAGTTTAAATTTAGTTTCTGCATAATTTTCATTAGCCTCTATTTCTTTTAGTTTCTTTAATTCAATATACTACTAGTTGGTATTAATAAAATATAATTAGGACACAAGTTAGCCGATTAAATTTAGAACCCGATTATGTTCTGATTTTCCGATTTCGGTAATTTTGGCGACGAAGCAAGTTGCTCCAAATTCAACGAAAATTGACGTGCTAGCTAAGTTCGACGTGTAGAACGTAGTGGTGAGGTTAGTTTTTCGAAATTACGAGTTTTTACAAAACGACCCGAAATAGGCTAAATTACGGTTAAATTGAATCGGATTGCGTTTTAGTAGATTTAAGGTACGTATGGACAATCCGATTGCGATGTCGACGATTACGATTAATGCCGGTTATTAGGAATGGCTTTTGCGACGATTATAGGTGTTTGACTATTTTTCCGTATTTGGAATTTAGTGAATGAATCGATAATGATGTGATGTGATTAAACATGATGTTTGCGATGATGTATTTATTAATGAATACTTGATGATATGCGATGCGATGATATATGTCTTTGTATATGATGATGTGATGATTATATTGATGTTGTTAATAAATGCTTTCGATTTGTGAATGCATGACTTTGGATGACGATGAATTATTGGTGATATTTTGCATAATGCAAATATGATGCGATGATATATTTATCTTGATGTGGATAAATTATGGAGATGTGGGCTTTATGCCAATCTTGATGAGTGATGATGATGTTTTTGTTGTGTTGTTTTTATTGTTGAGTCACATACATTGCATTGGCGACGAGGGCTTTTATGTCAAGCGACGAGGGCTTTTATGCCAAGCGTCGATGGGCTTTATGCCAAGTGTTCCTAATTATGTTTGAGTTGTTTTGCGTTGGGTTTTGAATTGATGGATGATGTTGAATTGCGATGATATATGATTCTTTGTTTGGTGATGATCTTTATGATGAACATGACATGAATATGACTTGATAATTTCATGATAACTATGCGATGAATATAAATGATGAGTTTTGCGATGATTTAACTTTGATGAAATGCTTAATGCAAATATGATGTGATGATCTTTGTGACGATGGGCTTTCATGCCAAAAGCGACGATGGGCTTTAGCCAATTTATGATTATTTTATTTATGTTGCTTATGTTATCAGCATTGTTTGATGTTGTTGTTTATGATTGCCGTGTTGATTAGTGACGTATTGACTTGTGATGATTTCGTGGTGATGAACGTTTATGTGTTGTTGTGACAATTTATGTCGATGAGGTTATGGCGATAAAGTGTAGATTATACAAATTAGAATGACGATTAGAGTGAGTGAGTTTTGGTTATGTGTTGGAATTGCACTTATTAATCTATACCCTTTATAATTCCTAAACTATATATATATATATATATATACATATATATATATATATGTTATCATGCCTTTAATTATATGTTTTGGAGTATCTCACCCTTTACTTGTTTCGCCGTTACCTTTATACTGGTAACGTGCAGGTTAAGAAGACGGAGTTTATAGCTGCTATTAGTCGAGTCGATGTCGCTCTGATACATAGCACTCAGGGGGAATATTTATGTTGTCTTGTTGTTGTTCTGATGTTGTTTTTTTTCCTTTTGTAAATAAGAATCATACTTTATGAAAATATGATTTGTTAAGGAAGTTTAATTAAGAAGATGTTTTGATTTTGATGAATCAATTTATGATTTCCGACGATACTATGGATCCGAGATTTATACTTTAAAGCAAACTGTTTAAAGTGATTTGGTTTTGAAGGTGTGATACCTCAGTATTGAATTGATGAAATTTTAAATTACTCTGAGTTTTGCATATAAAACCTTGGGTAATATTGAGGTGTTACATTAGTGGTATCAGAGCAGGTCGGTCTGTCAGCCAGGTTATTAGTGTGTTTAACCCTGTTGTATGCAACATGTGTGTGAAACACTATCGTTACTTACTTATTTCTAACTGTTTGTCTGCAAAGATGAGTGTGAAACAAGTGGGGGATAAGTTTTACTTTTTGGTGTCGCTTGTGGCTTAGGATGGAGCCTCAAGTAGTCTTACGCTTTGGTAACTTGTAGTGTAAGTTTGAAGACGTTGTTGTAGTTTGATAAAGATGGTTTATGTCACCATCATGATTGTCGACTGTCTATTGACAAATTGAGGAACTGATCACCCTTAATCACTTGTTGATAGTAGTCGGGATTTGTGTTGGTTGGGATAGATTTGTCTTGCCAGCTTAATAGTGTATGAAGCAGATGAGTTAGCACAAGGCGGTGCATGGTTACTTGAGTTGTGGGCGAATTTGGATTTTAGTGAGAAACAAGATTTTGGCAAGCGAACTTCTTGTTGTGATTCTTCCGAAGCATATTGTGAAGATGTGAGTGAATTACTGCAATAGTGCGAAGTGAAGTTTTGATTGATTTAGTTTCTGGAGCTAGTTGTGATTCGAAGTATCCTTAAGGGATGCTTGTTTCTGAGTTAGAGTTGAAGAGTCAACTTGAGGATTGGTTTTAGTAGAGTTTGTTTGTTTGTTTGAGTGGATCGTTGTGAAGTGCGCCGGTTGTGTTGTTCGAGAAGAACAAAGGTCGCTTAAGTTGGTGTGTCGTTTTCAGACAAAGGAACGAAGTGGATGTTGAGGACAAGTATCTACTTCCAAGGACTGATGTCGGATAAATCAATCATTTGGAGCTTTTGTGTTTAGTGGGATCGATGTGAAGTCTAGCTGTCTACGGGTTAGTGTGATAGCTGAAGATGTTTAGACAATGCTTTTCAAGATAGTGTATGGTCCTGGCGAGTAATTGTTGATGTCATTAGTGTGACTAATGCGTCAGGTATGATTTTGGAATGTTCAGACAGTACTCTCATGAGTAGCTGTAAGCGTTATTTCGTGTTCATGGATATTATTTGGTTCACATCAAGTTAAGGAAATTGTAGCAAGCACCCGAGCTTTGTGTTATCAATAGTGAAGTTAGATCAGTGCATGTCGAGTATTCTAAAGATAGAACTGTTGGACGTGAGTGCCTTAAGTAAGTGACTTGGACAGTGATATTTTGGACAGTTCCGTGAAGATTTATTTTGTATCTTGTAGAAGACTTCAAGGGGTTATTTCAGAGTTTAGAAGTTCTTTTGTTTTGGATGGTTAGCTTTGTGAGTTTGATGGAAGATCTTTTTATAAGTTGGTATTGATCGTGGCTCTTTGACTTGAGATGGTTGAGTCGCTATTTGGACTTCGCAATGGGAAGCAAATTTGTTTGCGCCAGTGAAAAGTTTAGCGAATGCTTTGGTTTTGGTCTTATTTAGTACTGAAGAACCTTGTGCGGCTTATTGTGATATTCCATTTTGGACTTAAGATGTATTTCGACATAGAGTTGGAAAAAGTGTATTTCTACCTTGGAGCGATTTGATTTTCATAAGGAAAAATTGTCGGACGTGTGAGTTAGAGTTTGATGCGGTTGTGCTTATTGAAATCTTAAAGGTGCAGATTTTAACGACGAGAAGATTGGAGTTGTCGAAAACAATTCAATGTTTGAGTACAATCTATAAAGAGACTTCGTCTGGTGTTGAGTTAGTATGTTGATATTGCGGATAACCCGAGAATATCTGATTCGAGGATTTGTTCACTACTAACATCTGGATTTCGTCGGATACTAATGACCGAGGTGGATTATTAGATTGCGACTAAGATAAGTCTTGACGGTATAGAATTTTGAGATGGTTTGGTAGCCACAGGTACCTTAAGATAATTGATGTTTTATAAAGGAAGGCGTTCTATTTGTGACTGAAGTCGGTCGCAACGGTGTTCGTGTTGGATTCCATAAAGTTTATGTTATGGTTCTGAGTCCAACCTGTTTTGTAACTACAGGAGTATGAGACGACGTTGATGGGCAGAGTTCTTGAGAGAGTGTTTTGGTTTGAATTACCACTTTGGAAGATTGAAAGTTATGAAAGGTGTTTCGAATAAGAAACCGGTCTATTGATCGTTGCGACGGTGCGAGGATGGTGATTACTTAATACAAATTTTGGGAATTGAATTGTTATAAGGGAAGACTTCGTTGAAGTCAAGTGTATACGTCGAAGTTTCATAAGTGAATATTTGGACAATATTTGAAAAGGTCAAACTATGTCGTGTATTTTAGAGGATCAATGGACGTTCATCAATCAAGCATGAAAGAGTGATTTTTTGATTTGATGAGACTGATGTTACGAGGTGTCCTGTTGGGTGTACGCTTTAAACGTATCCATTATGTGTAATTGTGAAGTTGAGGATTAACCAAGTTGTTTTACGGTTGGCACCATATGCGTAAAAGTGATGCAGCATGGTTTAGATATCGAGCATTGAATTTTTAGCGGGTATGCAAGATTGTTGGATTTGGACTAGTGAGTTATAGTCGCAAGTCGTCAGTATACGCCCTAGAATGTGTAGTGTATCGCAGTTCGGTTGTGTTTGAGTAGCTTGTTATTGTTCAAGGATTGGACGTTGGTAATCTACAAGGATGCTGTGACCTTGTGATTTTCTGGAATGAAAGCGATAATTGCAAGTGTAATTCTTGAGTTCGTACTTATGCGTGAATGAAGGTATCTTTTTCGTGTTTGCGTAGCACGCGTGGTACTATCTTATTCTGATTGTTTTAGTTTTGGTTTGTATAACCATTTTTTTGTCTTCGTTTTAGCGATGGAGTCGATGTTGTGTCGTAGGACCTTATGTTCCTATCTTTGGTGACTCGTTTCCGAGGTATCGGTTCGAGTGTGTGACTAATTCCATGGTTGAGACGTTAGGATGGTATCGATCTTGTTTGTTTAGTTCTCGAGCAAACAGGTGTGTCTGCGACTTATTTGGTTGTTGAGAGTTAGTTGGTTTTCGAGTGCATTGTATGGGCTTTGCATCTCGGCATGGTTGTTCTTGACTGGACGTTGTGGTTAGGGAGATGCCCTTGTTTTTGGTGTCTGTTGTATGTTGCTTAATTGACGCGAGGATTGAGTGGACGAATGCGTATGTATGTCCCGAATTGTTTGTTTTGGTCGATATTTCGAGGACGAAAAGTCTATAAGTGGGGGAGAGTTGTAATGCCCCGTTTTAATTAATATTATATTATATTATATTAATATTTTCGAGTTACCGATCGATATTTATTTTGCGACGAGAATATTTATATTAATCGATATATCAGTTAATATATTTGGCGATGTTTCGTTTGGTCCCGTTTTTATTCCGTTCAGTTCGATAAAATATTATTCGGATCGATATTTAATTCCCCGGAATTATTTTAATTAATTGATTTAATAATATAATTAGATATTATTAGTGTGTTAATTAATAAGAATAGATGGGGGTGTGAGGATTAATTTGGTAGAATTGGGTTTTACACCCTTGGTTGCTAGTAAGAAAGCATATAAACACATTTCGAAATTTTTCTTCCATTTTTCACAAAACCAACTTAGAAACTTGGAGATCAAAAGAGGGTTTTGGGAAGAAGAAGAAGATAAGCAAGAACAAGCATGAGGTTGGCATTTTGTTGGAGCATCTTGCAATCATCCAAGCACTAGAGGTAAGGGGTTTGATTTTCCACTTCCTATAATTAAGGTTTGATAGGTATATTGTGAATTTGGGATAGAAATTGATGTTGTGGTTTATGAGTTGTATTGGTAATTGTTGAATGACTTAGAAATTTTGAGTTAGGAGTATGGATTGTGGGTGTTTTAGGTGCTAGCTTGTAGAAATTAGAAGTATTGAAAATGGAAAAGAAAACTGTGAAAAACCAGAACATTTTCACTGTCTGTTTGCAAAGATGAGGAAGAAGACGAGTTGCACTATGTAACAAGGGGGAGGCGCCCACCTCAAGAGGAGGGGCGGCCGTCCCCCATCCAAGGCCCCCGCCTCCAATGCTGCATATGGCTGGGACGTGCGTCCCCTTGTGTAGGGTGGGTTTTGGAAAAAAACTGCGTTTCGTTTTACGTATCTTTGAGTTTACATTTCTGCAATTTAGTTTACATAATTTTCTTTAGCCTTTGTTTCTTTTAGTTTCTTTAATTCAATATACTACTAGTTGGTATTAATAAAATATAATTAGGACACAAGTTATACGATTAAATTTAGAACCCGATTATGTTCCGATTTTCCGATTTCGGTAATTTTGGCGACGAAGCAAGTTGCTCCGAATTCAACGAAAATTGACGTGCTAGCTAAAGTTCGACGTGTAGAACGTAGTGGTGAGGTTAGTTTTTCGAAATTACGAGTTTTTACGAAACGACACGAAATAGGCTAAATTACGGTTAAATTCAATCAGATTGCGTTTTAGTAGATTTAAGGCACGTATGGACAATTCGATTGCGATGTTGACGATTATGATTAATGCCGATTATTAGGAATGGCTTTCGCGACGATTATAGGTGTTTGACTATTTTTCCGTATTTGGAATTAGTGAATGAATCGATAATGATGTGGTGTGATTAAACATGATATTTGCGACGATGTATTTATTAATGAATACTTGATGATATGCGATGCGATGATATATGTCTTTTACATGATGATGTGATTATTATATTGATGTTGTTAATAAATGCTTCCAATTTGTGAATGTATGACTTTTGATGATGATGAATTATTGGTGATGTTTTGCATAATGCAAATATGATGCGATGATATATTTATCTTGATGTGGATAAATTATGGCGATGTGGGCTTTATGCCAATCTTGATGAGTGATGATGATGTTTTTATTGTGTTGTGTTTATTGTCGAGTCACATATATTGCATTAGCGACGAGGGCTTTTATGCCAAGCGACGATGGGCTTTATGCGAAGTGTTCCTAATTATGGACAAAGCGACGAATACCGCATGCATAACATAGTCGTGTCTCATGGAGTCGGTTATGTTTATGTTTGAGTTGTTTGGCGTTGGGTTTTAAATTGATGGATGATGTTGAATTGCGATGATATATGATGCTTTGTTTGGTGATGATCTTTATGATGAACATGACATGAATATGACTTGATAATTTCATGATAACTATGCGATGAATATAAATGATGAGTTTTGCGATGATTTAACTTTGATGAAATGCTTAATGCAAATATGATGTGATGATGTTTGTGATGATGGGTTTTCATGCCAAAAGAGACGATGCGTTTTAGCCAATTTGTGATGATTTTATTTATGTTGCTTATGTTATCAGCATTGTTTAATGTTGTTGTTTATGATTGCCGTGTTGATTAGTGACGTATTGACTTGTGATGATTTCGTGGTGATGAACGTTTATTTGTTGTTGTGACAATTTATGTCGATGAGGTTATGACGATAAAGTGTAGATTATACACATTAGAATGACGATTCGAGTGAGTGAGTTTTGGTTATGTGTTGGAATTGCACTTATTAATCTATACCTTTTATAATTTCGAAACTATATATATATATACATATATATATATATACATATATATATATATATATATATGTTATCATGCCTATAATTATATGTTTTGGAGTATCTCACCCTTTACTTGTTTCGCTGTTACCTTTATACTGGTAACGTGCAGATTAAGAAGACGGAGTTTATAGCTGCTATTAGTCGAGTCGGTGTCGCTCTGATACGTAGCACTCGGGGGAATATTTATGCCTTTAATTAATATTTATTTTCTTTATAACATTTTTAAAATTTTATATTTATAAACCTTTATTATATATATCACGTTCTTTATATATTTTTTATTCATAAAACTAAAAAACAAAGGTGAAACTAAAGAATTCCGAGAATAAAGATTAAAGAAACATCAAGAATCCAAATAAAGTGTTTACATGAACTATGGTAACAACCAAATTATTATATTATACATACTGTTTTTCAAATTTATAAAATATATATACTATTTTTTAGTTAATTTTTTTAAAATAATTAATATATTTACATATAAATTAAAAATCATAAAACAGTAAATTTTTACAGTTATTATATATATATATAATCTTTTTATAAAATAAATATATATCAAACCTACTCTTTAAACATTTATATGCACAAAAACGAAAAAATTCAAATTGTGTACCATTGATGAAAAATTACAGTGGTTGATTGAATCTTTTCTCTAAGATTTGTCACTGATACCTTGAAAATAAGAAAATATTATAAGATAGTTAGACGTATAATGTAACACCCCATCTAAATACCCCGAATATATTAATTAAATTAATATCCTAAATCATCTTTAATCAGAGTTAACACGGTATAATACGGGATGTCACAATTAATAATTAAAACAGCTTCATTCAAACAGTAGCCATGCTACACTGAGGATCATCATCCAACAACTTAATCATTATAAGACCATGTCTTACACAGCGGAAATACAAAAAGTCAAAATTTAATAAAACATCATAGTTCTCAAGGAGTTCAAGTCCAAACTATTAAAATAATAATGATTCTCTTAACTAAGCGTTCCCCAGTGTTACAATCTAATCAGAGCATGACACTGACACACGGACTAAAAGGTAAGCTCTAGAGCCATCCTCACCGACTCCTCAGCTGCTAATTTAATCTGAAATGGTAAAGTAAGGGTGAGACTTCTCATAATTAAAGCATATTATAAATCCTTCAATCAATAATATAATTGCAAGCCTATTATTCCACCACTTAATACCAATCAGAATCCAATACACAATCATAGTCATACAATTCATCATACATCATCAATCAACAATAAAGGCATTGCAACACTGGAAGACATCCTAGCATGTTACAATCCTATGCAAACACTAATGCAGACTCAATGCATGCGGTACCGACTTCGTGACCAAGTCACCCAACACTGATCCATCATCATTCGGATACAGTTCCATCGATTCGTCCATAACCACTCGGACACGAATCCAGCCTAACCACCCATCCTCACTCGGGTATCGGTTATCGGCAATCCAAGTCAAATTCCGCACAATGGGAATTAACTTCACCAAAATAATGCATATGCACGCACATCAATAGCATGCAACATTAATCAGTCTATGTATACATTCATTTAACATAACTGAATCACCAAAATCAACATGATACATCAACAATCATGCATACATCTACCATCAGCATAAACATGCTATGTCACCTACACATTATCAGTATTCTCATCACCAAGTACATCAGCTACACATACAGCGTCATTATGTATTAGCTAATAATCATCATCTTTAGAAATTATACCCCTTTCCCAAAATAATTTCAAATTTTCTAAAATATTTTCATTTCATAAGATAGAGCATTGAATTTAGGAAATAACGTCCAAAACGGCGCTCAAAACGGACTTACGGTTTGAAAGTTATGAATTTTTGAAGTTTTGAAAAATTTTAAAAAAATAAGGCAGAACCCGGTTCCGTCACATACAGGAACCGGTTCCTGCAGAAGTTCAAAAATGGTCTTCTGGAAAAATGTATGGGAACCCGGTTCCGTCACATACAGGAACCGGTTCCTGAGTACATTTTTCAGGTTTTTGCCAATTTTCCAACGTGGAACCCGGTTCCTACCCAGACAGGAACCGGTTCCTACGTACTAAAAAGTGATTTTCTGCAGTTTTGACAGCATTCATCCATTTTTACTCAAACCCATTTTTACCCATACGAATCCCATCATTGGAAACACCAAAATACATCATTTTGCATCATCTAACACCTCAAACAATATATTTCCATCATCTATTTTCATCTACTGACACTCTAATCGTATCTATACATATTCTGACACAATCTGACACCTATAGGGACACATTCATGGAACCCTAGAATTTCACAATTTCAAATTCCTACATGCTATAACTCATATCATCAACATCAAAACCTATAATAGTCCATAATCAGTCGAAATCACCCCTTACCTGGTGGTTTCTTCGAGATTCTGTGACGCTCCTAGGTCTTTTCCTTCTCTTCTCACTTCTATGTAGCCTTGTTTTCTCCAAAAGAATCTATTTTCCTTCTTTCCCTTATTTCATTCCTTTTATTCCTCTTATTTCCTTTTAATCATAAATAAATAAAATAATATCACTTTCTCCTCCAATTAATTCCATCATTAATCTTAATAATCCAACTTATTAAATAAATTATGTTCTCAATTAAATAATTAATTAAAATCATAAACATTTAATTATTGAATTATTTTGGGGTGTCACAACTCTCCCCAACTTAAAAGAGTTTTCTTCCTCGAAAACATACCTCAGACGAATAGTTCGGACTACGAGTCCTTCATCTGACTCTCCAGCTCCCAAGTGACATTTCCATCAGCTGGTCCTCCCCAAGCCACTCTCACCAGAGCAATCTCTTTGCCCCGCAACTGTTTCAACTTCCGATCCTCAATTCTCGCAGGTACCGCTTCCACAGTTAAATTCTCTCGTACCTGTATATCATCTACCCGAATCTCATGAGACGGATCAGCAATGTACTTCCTCAGTTGAGACACGTGAAAAACATCATGCAGATTCGCAAGTGACGGCGGCAAAGCAATCTGATATGCAACCTTCCCAACCCTTTTGGTACAAAGCAGACGTGTCTTGCCCTTTTCATCAAGGGGCACCAGGCCATGATCTCGAACACTACATAACACTAAAAGCCGAAGTCCAAAGGTTAGTAAGGGCCAATCTTCTCTCCTTCAGAAACGCAAATCCAAATGTACAAGGAAATCTACTTCCCAATCATAGTGGACATACCGTGAATTTGATACTAAGGAATACAGATCGGTATCTTATCACTGACATAAATATGATAAGAGAAAGCTTGGTACAACTCCATGATACATACAGTACAATGGGCGCCTTCGCCAAACATTACTACACAGCCTGCAGAATCTGTTTCAAGGATTTTCGAGGATGTCCAACTGTGAGAGCAGACATTCAACGGTTAATAAACATTGGCGATATTCAGATCTTCAGAAACAGGAATGATTATGACGTGAATATGGTAGGGCATTATCCGCATGAGCTTTTAGTCTCAGATATCAACTCAGAAATCCCCGAAGCAAACATCATTATCCCCTATTTCCCAAAACCTATTCCTCAAGAGGATTATGTTTTTGTTAATGAAGACAATCTCTCCGAATCTAAAGAGTGGAGCACTTATCTTACTAGCTCTAAATATGTGTCCCAGGAAGAATCGTACGCACCGTTCTATCCTCCGACTGACCAATTCAAAGGCATGTCCCTACAAAAGAATGAGAATGAAAATCCACCTATCCCTTCAGAAGTTTGGGATACCTTGGGAGAACCAAGTGGAAAGTTTGACTACATGGTAAAATACACTGCATCTGAAAGCTCAAAAATCAGAATTGAAGACATCCAACCAACTGGATGGGACAATCCTTTTGAGTATCCTAGTCAACCAGAAGAGTTATACACATCTTCTCGATATCAACATCAAATTTTGACTATTACTACGTCAACACAAACACCGAAGAACAGGAAGACAATTCTGGAAACGAGTTGGAAAGCGTCGCAGACAACGAGTCTCTTCACTCAGAAGATTGGAAAGAACATCCCAAGAATCCAGAATACATACCACTTGAAAGCACATATCCTGCATACTATGCTCCTCGATCTGTTAATCAAGCAGAAGAAGATCGCTTCAGCATCACAAAAGGCAAGGTCAACCGACCAGAGTCTTCAAAGCCTATTCTACCAACGACCAAAGTCTACACAAGGAATTATCCAAAAGGAAAAATACCAGAGTATCTTGACTTCCAAGGAGTTCGCCACTATTGGAAGCCTGTTAAAGCTCAGACTGATGTTCATAGTTCTAAGTAGTTTATCTTGCTTTTGTTTTGAACTCTCGCCTCGCCCAAAGCGAAGAGATGTTTTATAGGGTTTAGCTTTTAAATAATTTCTCTTTGTCTTGCCCAAGACAAATGAGTTTGTATTTTAGGGCCCTGTTTCATATTGTGAATCATAAATAAAGAGCGTTATTTTGATTCCACATTTTGTGTTTGTTTTTTGTTTTTTACTCTTTTTTGGAAATGGTAATCCTAAAAAACCCAAATAAAAACAAACAATCTTAAAAAAATAATAATAATAAATAATCTGCATACACTTTCACATTAACTTTTTCTAAAAAAAAAAGAAGAGAAAAGTTAATTAATCAAACATGAATCAAACATGCAGGTTAACAAATGGACCAATCCATTAAACGCAATAACTATATGCTCTCTGCCAACTTTGAATTCCCTGTGTTTGGCGCCGAGGAAGAAAATGAAGAAGAGATCCCGGATGATATTTCCCGACTTCTTAAGCACGAGGAAAGAATCATTCAGCCTCACAAAGAGCCTTTGGAAGCAATCAACTTAGGTTCCGAGGAAGACAAAAAAGAAGTGAATATCGGAGCTCTACTCGACAACAACATCAAGGACCAACTAATAAATCTTCTCAAAGAATACGTCGATGTGTTTGCTTGGTCCTACCAAGACATGCTAGGTTTAGATACCAGCATCGTGGAGCATCACTTACCATTAAGACCAGAGTGTCCGCCAGTTAAACAAACACTGAGAAGAGTTCACCCAGATATGGCCGACAAAATAAAAAAGGAGGTTCAAAAGCAGCTCGACGCAGGTTTCCTCGTCACCTCTGAATATCCTCAATGGCTAGCCAATATAGTACCTGTCTCGAAGAAGGACGGAAAGGTCAGAATGTGTGTTGACTACCGAGATTTGAACAAAGCGAGTCCAAAGGACGATTTCCCACTACCGCATATCGACATGCTAGTGGATAGCACTCCAAAGTTCAACGTCTTTTCCTTCATGAACGGTTTCTCTGGCTATAATCAGATCAGAATGGCTCCCGAAGACATGGAGAAGACATCTTTCATCACGCCATGGGGCATATTTTGCTACAAAGTAATGCCGTTTGGATTAAAGAATGTATGCGCAACTTATCAAAGGGCAATGACTACTCTCTTTCATGACATGATGCACAAAGAGCTCGAAGTCTACGTGGATGACATGATAGCAAAGTCTGACACTGAAGAAGAGCATATAGAATATCTCTTAAAGTTGTTTCAGCAGCGACTAAGGAAATTTCAGCTTCGCCTGAATCCTAACAAATGCACCTTTGGGGTAAGATCCGGAAAACTCCTAGGTTTCATCGTCAGTCAAAGAGGTATTGAAGTTGACCCTGACAAAGTCAAGGCTATTCAAGAAATGCCTGCGCCACATATAGAAAAGCAAGTAAGAGGATTTCTTGGACGGTTGAATTACATCTCTAGATTTATCTCTCAAATGACTACTACTTGTGGGCCGATATTCAAGCTTCTCCACAAAAATCAAGAGGTTGTGTGGACAGAAGATTGCCAAAGAGCGTTTGACAGTATCAAGGAATACCTGTCAGAACCGCCAATATTGATTCCTCTAATTGAAGGAAGACCCTTAATCATGTACCTTACCGTGCTAGAAGATTCCATGGGCTGCGTGCTTGGACAGCAAGATGAAACTGGTAAGAAAGAGCATGCCATTTACTACTTGAGTAAAAAGTTCACAGATTGTGAAACTCGTTACTCCATGCTCGAGAAAACATGTTGTGCTTTAGTGTGGGCTTCGAAACGTCTCCGCCAGTACATGATCAATCATACGACTTGGTTAATCTCCAAAGTGGATCCAATCAAGTACGTCTTTGAAAATCCTGCCTTAACAGGGGAGAATCGCTCGATGGAAGATGCTATTATCTGAATATGATATCCAGTACCATGCCCAAAAAGCGGTCAAAGGAAGCATTCTCGCCGATCACTTGGCTTATCAACCGATCAACGAATACCAATCTCTTAAGTTTGACTTCCCTGACGAGGATGTTATGTACTTAAAGATGAAAGATTGTGACGAACCATTACTTGAAGAAGGTCCTGATCCAAAATCTAGATGAGGCTTAATCTTTGATGGAGCAGTCAATGTATTTGGCAATGGAATTGGGGAAGTCATCATTACTTCCGAGGGTTTTCATATCCTATTTTCTTCCAGATTGCTATTTGATTGCACCAACAACATCGCAGAATATGAAGCTTGTATCATGAGTATCGAAGAAGCCATCGACTTAAGGATCAAGATCCTTGACATATATGGAGATTCAGCCCTTGTGATCAATCAAATCAAAGACAAGTATGAGACTCATCATCTTGGTTTGATTCCCTACAGAGATTATGCAAGACATTTGTTGACCTTCTTCAACAATGTTGAATTGCATCATATCCCTCAAGATCAGAATCGAATGGCAGACGCCTTGGATACTCTATCTTCCATGTTCAAATTCAACCATTGGAACGATATGCCTAAGATCCGTATCAGACGCCTTGAAGGACTTGCATATGTGTTTGCGACTGAAGCAATCATCGATGATAAACCGTGGTTCCACGACATCAAACGCTTCCTTCAAACTCAGGAGTACCCACTCGGGGCATCGCACAAAGATAGGAAAACTCTAAGGAGGCTTTCTAGAAATTTCTTCCTAAATGAAGATGTGCTATACAAAAGAAACTTCTACATGGTTCTACTTAGATGCGTGGATAGAAACAAAGCAGACATGATAATTCACGAAGTGCATGAAGGGTCCTTTGGAACCCATTAAAATGGGCATGCAATGTCCAGAAAGATCTTGAGAGCAGGATACTACTGGATAACAATGGAATCTGATTGCTGTAAACACGTCAAGAGATGTCACAAATGCCAGATCTACGCAGATAAGATCCATGTGCCACCAACTCTACTCAATGTTCTCTCTTCTTCGTGGCCTTTTTCCATTTGGGGCATCGACATGATTGGGATGATTGAACCAAAAGCGTCCAACGGACATCGCTTCATTTTAGTGGCCATTGATTACTTCACCAAATGGGTCGAAGCAGCATCTTATGCCAACGTTACAAGACAAGTGGTTTTGAGGTTCATCAAGAATAACCTCATTTGCCGATATGGAGTTCCAAGTAAGATCACTACAGACAATGGATCAAACTTGAACAACAAAATGATTAATGAAATATGTGAGGAATTCAAGATTGAGCACCATAACTCATATCCTTACCGGCCAAAGATGAACGGCGCTGTTGAAGCTACCAACAAGAACATCAAAAAGATCGCCCAGAAGATGGTCATCACCTACAAAGACTGGCACGAAATGCTGCCATTTGCTCTACATGGGTATCGTGCTTGATGCGTGCTTGACAGAAACTCCTTTTTCTCTAGTATACGGCATGGAAGCAGTGCTCCCCGTAGAAGTTAGGATTCCGTCAATGAGAGTTCTCATGGAAGCTAAGTTATCTGAGGCCGAATGGTGTCAAAGTAGATACGACCAACTGAACTTAATCGAAGAAAAGCGCCTGACCGCTCTGTGTCATGCACAATTATATCAAAGAAGGATGAAGAAAGCCTTCGACAAAAAGGTTCGACCTCATGAATTCCAAGAAGGCGACCTCGTACTTAAAAGATTACATCTTTTCAACGATTCTAGGGCAAATGGACTCCTAATTACAAAGGCCCATACATCGTCAAAGAAGCTTTTGGCGGTGCTATGACTCTCACAACCATGGATGGTTATGAACTCCGCATCCGTGAATCTTGATGCTCAAGAAATACTTTGTCTAAAAGACAAAAGAACATTTCGGTAAGTCGAAAACCGAAAAGGCGGCTTAAGCAAAATGAGCGTCTCGGTGGTGAAAACACGAAAAGGCGGTCGAGCAAAATTAGAGACAATAAGCGAAAATTATCCTGGTAGATTGAAAACCTGAAAAGGAAATCTAGGCAAAAATTAAGGATAAAAACGACAAAGTAACTGCATCAGTCCGTACTTCTTCAATCTGAAGAATCTTCCATCAACGGATCTTCAATCAAATCTTCTAAAGCAACAAGCACAGTTGGAATTCAAAGTTGTATGGGATAATAGTGTTATTTGCTTTCAATGTAGCCTTTTCCCAATAAATTATCATTTCCAACTCTTGTAAATAGCTCATGGAATCACGCCTTTGGCTGATTACCATTCTATCAATAAAATTGAGCCTTGTACCCATTTGTTTGCAATTCTTACTTTATTTTGTTATGCAAAATAACGCTTTTTCTTGCGAAAATCACTTTTGAAACTAAAAAAAAAAGGGTTTTAATTGAATTTTTACTTCAAAATTTTGAAATAAAAGCGAAATTTTCCTTTGAACTATGAACACAGAAAGAACTTCAACAGTTTTCTCCATAAGTGTTTTGACCTCTGAAAGATAAAACAACTGCTAAGAAGTCTTCTTCTCAAAAGAGATCATCAAAGGACGGTATTCTTATCCAAAAAGAATCCTCAACAAGGTTGCCAATAAAATTCCTTTTTTCAGAAAAGTTTAAAGCATGCAACTCAGATTCATCATCAGTGACGTCTACACCTTCGCTGCAGATTTTGCTGTGTATTTGTTTGAACTGTGACGTATTCCTTTTCCCAAATACTTTTTATTGTCTTGTCAAGTATTGTCAGCATACATATAACATTCATGACATTCATCATTCACACATAATAGCATCATTAATGCATTCCTGCATTCCTCAATGTTTTCTTCAATATCACTTGTTTAGGTTGCATTTATTCCCAAAAACAAGTGTGGGTGTGTCATCTCTCCAGTAGATTATCCCCAAGAAGAAAAATACATCCTTTTCTCCTTGTCCCCCAATCAAGATCATTCCTCATTGGGTACAAAGTCTTAATTGACCGTTTCTTTCCAATTCATTCTTGGATAGAACATTGTCTCTGACCAACTCAGGTCTAGATTTCACAAAAAAAATCTACCTACAAACAATAAGCAATAGCCTCGTCATCCGTGCTGCTTATTTTTCTTTTCACCTTGAAACTTATCATAAAACGATTGTTCTTCTTAAACAAGTCCAATCATGAAAGTTCAAGAAATCTCCACAGTTGTCTTTCTGTCTAAAGGAAAACCTATGTCTTTTCAATCAAAATGCCCGCATCTTCTCAAAAGATAGATGCCTGTCAAGATTGTGGCTGTGAAAATAGAAACTCATTTGAGAATCTGTTTCCATCATTGTCTATTATTCACAAGGCTGAATACTCAGTAATATTCTCAAGAATTACCTTGTTATAGTTATCATTTTGCTGATAATTGGTAATATATTTAGAGCTCATTACCATAAACTATCACAAGGATGATAATTGGTAATATCATCTTCAATTACCTTAAACATTGTCACAAGGCTGACAGAAGGTAATCTCCTCGTTTCCCGAAGCGAAACAGATATTCACTTACATTGTGAATTTATTTTCCTAGTGAAACATATTGCTTGTTTCCCAACAGACAAGATTCTCCTTTCTTAGACATATTGAGTCATCCTCACAATTATTCCCCCGACATATCATTCTTTAATATCTCCTGGGTGAACTTTTTGCAATCATTTTGCATTATTCGCATTTATTTGGTATCTTAGGTCCAAAATTTGCGTATTATGATATTTAAGTCTCTTCACACCTATCGAGATGAAGATCTTCATCTTCATATCTCAGGTTAAAGAAACTTAAATATGGGCATCTGTCATACCCCAATTTTTGACCTAAAATACCACCTAACATTATCCACATAGGCATCACTACATCACTAACAGTTTCAAAATAGAATAGATCGTGCGTGGCTTTTAGAAGTCAAAATCAGGGTTTATTCAAAATTTCATCTGTTCAAGATATGATCAATTAGGTTTCGAGTATCCACTCACCTCAAATGATCTATCTTAATCAATCATCAACATTTGATCTTCAGATTCCCAACTTTTTCTCATGATCTACCTTGAATCGACTAATTAGGGTTTTTATCGAGGATAGGGAATCATTGACTTTTTGCTCAATGGATGACCTATTTGCTTGGAGATTGATCTTAACATCTCCAATGCAACATCTTGACCTAATTTCTTGATTCAAAACATTTCAAAAGTCCATGTTTCTTCATCAGACAAATTCTGAATCATCTGATGAAAATTCATCTAATCAAAAAAGTTAAACTTTGACTTTTGGTCAACTTTTTCAAGACCAAAATTTTTCAATCATAAAAACATTTCAAATAATCCATCATGATCATAAAAAATCCAGAAATGTGAAAAAGTCAAGATTTGAAAAATTTCTAGCACTTAGAAAAATTTTCAAGTGTCAAGAAACATGGTTTTTTCCCACTTTCATGGCCATTTTTCACCTAGATCCATTTGGATTCAGAAAAAACTCAAAACATGAAATTTGTAGCCCTTGTTACAAGCTTTCCAAAATTTCCAAGAACTTGCAAAACCATTTTGTCTAGATATACTTTTGATTTTGAAACATAGAGCTCAAAAACCATAGAGTTTCAAGTACATGCTTCAAAATTATAAGTCATTTTTCATAAATCTCCCTTCTAGAAGCCTTGTCACAAGCTAGAGGTAGATTATAACTGATAAATATCAGTTTTGAATGATTGAAGAAAGGATTGAATCAAAGAGAAAAACTTAACCATGGTTAGGAATGTAACTTTTGCATTAAATGCAAAAGATTCTTTCTTACCTCTTAACCAAGTTGCAAGTTTCCCTCAATGATAACCATGCCATATCATTCAGATTTCTTGGCCTATAATAGAGGTCATTTCCTCAAATACAAATCACACCAAAGCTATCCAAATCAAGCTTTCCTTCTTTCTTGCTTAAGTTTCAAGTTTCTAAGTTTCAACAGAGAATTTTTGCAATTTGCAAAACTTGCAAAATCTGAGAGAATTTAGGTTTCTAACTGTAATACGGTGAACTGACTTTGAGATTTTTGTATCGCAAATGTTGCGGATAGCAAGAGTTGCCACCGACTTTTCTTTTATCCAATTAAGGGAAGGTGAAAAGAACAGGAAAAGACCTTCGTTAGATTCTGAGTAAGGGAGAAGGTTATGAAAAGGGAAGGTATTAGCACCCCTTTCCATCCGTAGTTATCTACGGGCTCTTAGTTGCTCTTAGATCATTTTTAAAAGTGTTTTCTGTGTGTTTGACAAAAACGTTTTGAAAAGGCATTTCGCTTTGACTTTGTAATGATTCATGTAGGAATGTATACAAAGTGTTCGGAAATGTTTCGTTTTTGAAAAGAGTTTGAACTTTGACAAAAGTGTGTGGTGTGAAAAGCATTTTGATAGAGCAAGCAACTAAAAGTCTTATTACCTACTCAGAATTGGTCGTTTTCATGTTGTTTTACGTTCCTTTAGAATAGTGCTATCCATACCATTAGTTGGTAGGTAACCCTATTCGTTGGATGTAAAAGGGACATTCGAAGGGACATCGGATGGTCATAGAAGGAAACTTGTAGGAAGTATCCTAGCACATTCGAAGGGACGATCATCACTTTTCGTAGGCAACAATCGAGGGACGAGATCATGTATTCGTAGGCGACACCATGGGTCTATGATCTTTGTATCAAAGGGACTATGATGATTTGTTTCGTAGGCAACGGTGCTAGGATACCTCTACGTTCGAGGGACTTGACCATTTGTATTTCGTAAAGGCAACGAGAGAGAATTACCCTAAGGGGTGCATGTGTGAAAGAATGTGTCAAATTCAGATATATTATCTTGAAATTATGAGTGGTCTATGTCCAATTTTATCTTACCATACACGCCTAATTACTAGCAGTTTATAGGGTGCGGAAAATAAATTGCGGAAAGTAAAATGCGGAAAAGATAAATCCTACGCTATTACATGGCTTTGGGGCAGTTACATAATTGGAGTGCGGAAAGTAAAAGTCCTAATTAAACTATTACATCCCATAGGCAGTTACATAATTGAGAAAGAAAAGCAAGAAAAATTGTCTGAAACATTACAACCTGTGAACAGATACATAATCGGAAAAATAAGAGAAATTCGCATAAGAGAAAAATGTTAGTAAAAAGATATATTTTTGAATGAGGAAAAAAGTTTTTGATTAGTAATGACATTAATATGATAGAGTAATTTTTTGGTAATTTTTTGGATCATTTTTTATATTTAAATGCAATTAAAAGTCAAATTAATGATTAATTAGCAATTAAATAAAATATGCATGCAAAAATATTAATTTTAATGCTAAAAATTAAATAAGTATTTTTCTGATAATAGTGCAAAAAAGAAATATTTTTGGTGATTTTTAAATGCATGATAAAATTAATTAAAGATTAATTAAATTAGATGAAAATATTAGAAAAAATAAGAAAATAGAAAAGAAGTTAGTTTGCAAACTTGTAAAAAGAAGTGGTCTTGCCAGGAATCGAACTGGTGACCATCAGGAGAAAACACACGCCTGCTTGCCTTTACCATTGAGCCAAACTGTATTTGGTGTTTGAAATCTGGAAACGTGTGATTATAAGTGATACACGTGTTGTATTTTGGAATTTCAACGCACAGTCAGCGCATGGGACCCAGCTGGAATGGATGGACGAATCGGATCGCTCGCTTTCGCCACGCATACCTCGCCGGATTCCAAATCGGTCAACGACGCCAGAGCCCTAGCTCCGGTCGTCTTCTCCGATCAACCAAATCCTCAAACCTACGAAATAGCAAAAATAAATGGCAAAGGGATACCCTACCCCCCCTAAATCGATGGCTGCGAGTTCAATGGTGGTATCAGTTTTGATTGAAAACGCCTGTAGCAACCAGTTCGAAGCTCACCAGTTTTTAAACCCTAAACATGGCAAATCGAGTTCTGGACGTTCAAGCTTAAGAACGATGGCCCAGATCCTATCTATGACGTCTCATGATCACATTAAAACGGTTAGTTTCGATTAAAACACACAGATAATAAAAATGAAAATTCAAGAAAAATATGAATATGTATGATCATGTATGGCTCGATTCAGGCTGTTTCAACCATGGGCAATGATGTATACTTACTCCAAATTACCTCAGGAACACAATAGAATCCTCAAATTGGATCGAAAACGGCTGGAGAATGAAACACGATTTTTGCCAGCTTTGTGAAATTTTTTGAAAATAAGGGTTGCTTGTACAGGCTAGGGTTTCGTCCTTGATCTTGTGCAATGTGCTGAGTATTTATAGAGTGAGGAATTAGAGCAAAAAGAATGAAAAAAGATCTCCTCTTTAATGCAAAAAAATTTCTCTTTCAAATTAAATCAAATCTTTTGAAAATTTGATTTTCCCTTCCATGTGAGAGCTAGCACGAAATTGGCAAGTTGTGTGGGCTATCTTGGACCTCAAGTTTGATTAAAATCCAACCCAATTGAAAATATATCTTGTTTTCATATTTTATTTAATTTAAATTTGAATTAAATGCTTTTAAATTCAAAATAAAAAATAAAAAAAATAGAAAGAGGTGATGGCAAGGCATCAATAGGTCACAAATAATATTATGATCAAGTTTGGATCATAAAATTATAGGCCCATTTGGAAAAAATTGGATTTTGACAAATATCTCTCTTTGTGCAATTGTCCAAAAATGTCAAACTTGTGTAAGGTGTATCTTGCTCGATTTTCCACATTTTTGAGTGTTATTGGACTTTTTAGAAAGCTCTAGATGTCCTCTAAACACCCTCTTTGGTTTCATCTCAATTGGAGTTTCCATGCTCAATAAATATTCATTACAAAAAGTTGACTTTTTGTTGACTTTGAAAAGGACCTGTAATATTTTGATCCATATCTTCCAAATGAAGCATTTTTTGAACATTCTTGTGAGACATGAAGTTGTAGAGAATTGAATTTCCTTCAAAATGAGAGGTGGTGCAAAAATTTCTGATAAAGTATGAGGAAGTTATAACCAGTCAAAGTCCAGTTGACTTTTCACTAACAAACCCTAATTTGGAAAGTTTGACTCTTGGGCAAATCTTGAGTTTTCTTGATGAATCATGATCAACCCTTGATCAAATGATGAATGTTTACTTCAAAATGAGGATGTTGACCAAAAAATATGAAGTTTGACTGTAAGTTGACCACAGTTGACTTTTTGTCCAATACAACTGATTTTCAACCATTTGAGCAATTGTCTGAGGAAAGTTGACCTGTGAGGCTTGAATCTTGTCATGGAGATTCTTTGAAGCATATGAGGAGGCATGATGATCATTGGAAGTGTTGAGAACCCATCTTGATCTGAGAATTTCCAAACCCTAATTTGGGTTGATTGTCTATGAGAGGCTTTGTCTGGTCAACCCTTTGAGGAATCTTTGAGCATAGATGTATGGAAGGTCTTGAAGAGTAGGAGGGAAAATTTTGGGGTATGACACTAACATGTTATAAACATCAATTAGAACTTGTCTAAAACTTAAAATCATCCCAAGAACTGCCAAAACTCAGAATCATTGTTCAAAAACCAAAAACTTGCAAATGATGCCTTAACTTGCCATCTCTCAGTTTGCTCGAGCTAACTTTGATTTAACACTTCAAACATCATCCATACACTTCATATGAGTGATCCAAATCATTATCCCTGACCTGTAACATCTCCAACCTCAAATTCGAAACTTACATCAAGGATCTGCAGTTGGACTTGGGTGGAATGATCCAGACCATTTCAAAGCAAGCATAGTATTCAAACACCTTCCATAAGGTTCAGTGGTGCTATAGAAATCATTAAACAACAACTGGAAACACTCTAAACATGATTTCGATTTCAGTTTGAAGAGGTAAGCCACTCATACTTTAAACTCTATGATTCATGCATTCCAGTTCCAAAATTGCTTGGCCATCTTGTTTCTGCACTTATACTAATCATTAATCCTAAATCAATTTCACAAATCATGATCCATACACGATTTCATGTTGATTCTTAGAATTAGGGTTCATCTGGTCACGTTCAGAATTAATCATCTTAAACTAAAAATAAATGAAATTAACCATCACCATCGTGTTCCTGGTTAAAAATCGAGCAAGTTTGATGTTTACATCTCTCAATTTCATCAAGAAATGAAGAATCTATGATTGAATGAAGATTGAAGAAGATGAAGAACAATGCGCGCGTTTTTCTGTTTTAATTTCCAAATTCAAATAATTGTTTTATAATATAATAACATGAAGTAAAATAAATAAATGGATGTATAGCCACCCCAGTGGTAGACAACGCGCTTTTCATGTTCCTTGCCTTGCCTATGGTCCAGGGTTCGAATCCCCCTGAGACCATTTTGTCATTTTTTCACTTTCCTTCATTTTTAAACATTTCCAAAAGACTTGTTTTTAAATAAAATTAAATGGAAGCGTGTAAATAACAAGATAAACACTTGGCTCAGTGGTAAAACATTTCACTTCCAAGCCAAAGGTCTTGAGTTCAAACCTCCTTAGGATCAAAATCAAATTTTTACTACTTGTTTTCTTCACATTTTCTAACAAACTTCAACATTTTCAAAAACCAATCAAAACTTCTCATTTTGAGATGATTTTTTGCACACTTGTCATTTAATATACCTATTTTATGATTATGTCAAAACAATCCAAAAATATTTTCTTTTGATTATATTTTCATTAAGTCAAAAATGAGTCATTTTAAGTATTTCTTAATACTTTTCAAAGATGTTTTCTTTCAAACTTAAATCTAATCTTTTCAAAACTTCTTGTGAATATACTTCACTTTTCAAAATCATTTTAAAAACCTTTTCAAAAACGTTTCAACAAACTTACACACCTTTTTCCATGATCGACTCGATTTGAAGATAAAACCGAACTAGTTTTTCCTCGAATTTCTTAATCGATCATGGGCCTCCCTCACAGTGTAAGTCCCAATCATTTTATGTACCTATTCAATTTCCTTGTACATATTCAATCATCTTTGTAAATATTCAAGCATAAACAAATTTCGCTCGTTTGTTTTCATTTGCTTGTTTATACACAAAATCCATTGGTATTAAGAGAAGAATTATTCCCGGTGAAACTGCTCTTAAACCAATGGGCCTCCCTCACGGTGTAAGACCCAACCCTCCTATGTACATAATTACCCCTTCGTGTACATATTCATTTCCTTGTACACATTCAAACCTTGTAAATATTCAAGTTACACTTGCTTTAAAATGCTCGTTTTATACACTTGTTTATATTTCCTTCATAAACTCCTGTGAATACATATCACACACTTGTTCATATAACTGTTCAGTTATAACATAACAATTAGCCTAACAACTAGGTTCCCCCCTTTAGCCTCCTCTTGGGCTTTGTACAAGATAACTCATTTATTGAGTTAGCCTCCTCTTAGGCTTCATATAAGAAAACTCACATATTGAGTTTAGCCTCCGCTTAGGCTTCATATAAGACAACACTCCCCTGCTGAGTCAGCCTCCTCTTGGGCTTCGTTCAAAAGAACTCCTCGTTGAGTTTAGCCTTCTCTTGGGCATCAAACAAGAAAGAGACCTGGAAATCTCTTAACAGCCTCCTATTAGGCTTCCAATACAAAGAATCACCCGCGTTAGGATAGAACCCTAAAGAAGATGATTTCCCGGTGAAATCACTCTTGAAACCCTAAGAGGATGGTTTCCCGGTGAAACCACTCTTAAAGCCAAAACCAGCCATACCCTATAGCTTCCTCTTGAGCTTCATACAAGGACCCTCGATGACCCTCAGAATTCCTTCTCTTGGGCTAACAGTACAAGGACCCTCGATGACCCTCGGAATGCCTTCTCTTGGGCTTACAATACAAGGACCCATGGGCTTCTTAAAAGCATCCCCCTAATCCAATCAATTTCTCCTAGAGATTTAGATATTTATCATCTCTATGGAAGAAGTATCTCATCTATCACATCACATACAATCAAATACTTTTCTCAAACACTTTTTCCAAACAAAAATATCTTTTAACTGTAAGTGGTAACGCTTGTACACTCAAGCAAAACACCCAATGCTTACAAATAAAAGATTCAATCATTTTTTAAACAAATCTTTCTTAACTTGTAAGTGGTAACGCTTGTACGCTCAAGCAAAACACATATAACTTACGACGAAAGATTTTAACCAATCAAACTTTTCAAAATGTATGTGATGAAATAGATTAGATACATTTTTCATTAAGATGACATTCGTCTTTGTCTCTTAATAACTTCCATTTCTTCCACTAGCATAAGTGGGAACTACGATTGCTCTGACTTTCTCAACATCCCTTTTAGAATACGTAGGCACAAGGTCTCATCCTTGCCGAGCAAATTTCTCTCTCCCTCAAACCAAACAAACCATAGCTCCCTTTAGATCCGAGCTACAAATGCTCATATTCCCATTAAGGGATATGTATGCAGAAGATCCCAATGATCTTTGCGAGCACAATAATAAAAAAACCTAGGATTCCACATAATCTACCCTTCTTAAAATCCAAAGGAGATACTTTCCCAACAATAGAATTAGCAATTTAAAACACACAAACATATCAAACTATTCATATATAAAGCTATAGGTAACTATATATATTTAGGGTGTCACATCTATTCCCTTTATATAACAATCCCCCTTGCCCAGAATCTCCCCAATGCGTTACGTCTAGTTCACGCTAGTCGTAATGCATATCATATCAATTGAGGGTATTGCAGCTTTCCCCTTTTTCATAATCATTTTTCTTGTGTTGGAAAAAATAAAGCTTGATGCTTGCGACATCTTTATAACAAATCAAAAGAGTAAATAGTTTCGAGCCAGAGAATCTGAATTCCGATTCCATTCCCTCGCGCGTCACTTTTTAACGCGAACAGAAAAAATGGCGACTCTGCTGGGGAGTACGCTAAACTTTTATTTTCAAAAAAAATTTGTGACTCTGCCAAAGAGCACCAAGCTTTTTGTTTTCAAAAAGAAAAAAAAAGGGATAAGCTTTCATATGTGCATATGTTTGTTTTTCTTTATTGTGTGTTTTAGTCTCGCGATTTCATCTGATGGAAAGAAATCCTAACCCGGATTTAAGAAGAATTTTAAGATCTAGGTGGGGGGTATAGTCCTATTAACTTGTGGGAAGTTTCATTACTTACTGAGTTAATTTGAGATCCCTCTCTCAGTGGAGGTTGTCTTGGGAGTATTTGTGTTTAGCAAGTATTTGCGAAGACATTTTGCTTTCAAGAGAACTAACGAAGCTGAGTGGCTGTAGAACACATAATCCATCCTGGCTATTTAGGATGTAGTGCAGAAGCTATTCAGGCGTAAGCTTAGAATAGTTATCATGCGAGACTACGATCAGGCGAGTTTTTCTTAAAAAATATTA
The DNA here is from genome assembly GCA_021764765.1 of Vicia sativa. Lineage (NCBI taxonomy): Eukaryota > Viridiplantae > Streptophyta > Magnoliopsida > Fabales > Fabaceae > Vicia > Vicia sativa. The sequence goes on from CM038794.1 coordinate 151,355,288, forward strand.
TTGGACTTCGAGTATTCAACAAATCTGATAATATTTCAAAGAGAAGCGTTGAACCTGTATTATCAGTAGAACCCGTTTCACAGATGAATAAGCCCTTAGAACTTACCCACGTTTGGTTCTTATCGTTGGTCTCATGCTCGTGACTTCAAACGCTTGAACGTGTGTATAAACTGCAACCATGTTTGAATCTTTGTGGCATTCATACATGCATTCAAAAAATTTAATTTTCTCTTCCCATTTCCAAAGAATTTAGAGATTTTTCTTTGTAAATATTTTAGGTTAGAGTGATGGACGTTAGAGGAAGATTTACCAAGAAATACAGTTTTAGAATTCCTGATGTAGGAAAGTTAAAAGAGTTAGCATCCTTGGTAGAAGATCCCTCGGATTTCAGAAAACGCTATGGAACTCTTTTAACTGTCCTGAACGCTAACGTTGATGAAGGACTTCTCAAAACTTTCGTTCAGTTTTATGATCCAGTCTACCGCTGTTTCACTTTCCCTGATTAGTAGTTGATGCCTACTTTGGAAAAGTACGCACACATCCTAGGTATCTCAGTATCAGACAAGGTGCCTTTCAATGGTTTGGAAGCCATTCCTAAGTCACCAGTCATTGCAATAATGACTCACTTAAGGAAATCTGAGATAGACAAAAACCTAACTACCAAAGGAAAACTCTTAGGACTAACTTCAAAGTTCCTAATGGAGAAGGCTCTTAAATTATCTGAAGCCGGTAGCATGGTAGCCTTTGAAGCTGTTTTAGCTTTACTCATCTATGGATTGGTGTTGTTTCCCAACGTCCCAGGTTTTGTTGATATCAACGCCATAAGGATCTTTCTGATTGGAAATCCCGTTCCCATATTGCTTGGTGACACATATTTCTCCATTCATCATAGGAATTGTCAAGGAGATGGAACTATCGTGTGTTGTGTACCTCTATTATTCAAATGGATTGTCTCACACTTGCCTAAGTCTCCTATCTTCTGCGAAAACAAAAGCGGTTGGCATTGGTCTCGAAGACTCATGTCTCTTACAAACGACGATATCCATTGGTATACCCTGGCAAACAATGAGATGGAAATCATTGAGAGCTGTGGTGAATTTGCCAACGTACCTCTCATTGTTACGAAAGGAGGAATCAACTACAACCCATTCCTGGCGAGACGCCAACTTGGGTATGCAAATTCCAGTAAACCCCTTGGTTTTACAGTGGAGGGCTACTTTTATCATGAGGGGGAAGATTCCCAAGGTTTAAAAGCCAGAATGATAAGAGTTTGGCATCACATCCGAAGGAAAGAAAAAGGTCAGGCAAGGAATTGTGTAGCCATGGAGATCTACACTTCTTGGGTAAAGAAAAGAGCGAAGGAATTCTGAATGCCTTATGCTTATGAAGAACCCATGTTCTCAGTGGTATCTAAATCGACCACCATTCCCGTTGAGACTATGGGAGAATACCAAGAAGCTTTGGCCAAGATGAAGCTAGAGAAAGAAGCTTTGGAAGACAAGTTTCTTAAGACTGACTTCGAAAATGAGAAGCTTAAGAAATAGGTCAAAGATCATGAAAAGACGCTCTACTTCCAAGATGAATGGCTCATGGAGAAAGATGAGAAGATTCGTCGGAAAGATAACGCGATCAAAAGATACATCAAAGAAAGAAAGAGAAAGCTTAAAGAAATGACTACTAGCAATCCTACTCCCGACGAGTGGAAGAAAGTCATCAACAAGCTAAGAGCCGAGAAAACTGAACTGAAAGCTTACTATGGGAAAGAAATCCTGAAGTTGAAGCTACATCAAGCCTTTGGTTCTTCATCAGACGAAAACGAAATATATTTTATAAAACTGAATAATACAACATATCATTCACACAACTAACTTTTTGTCTTACGGGTCACTATCAAATTATTACAATTATTTATGTTAATTTTTTCTTTCTGCTTGTCACAAGCTTTTTTTGAAAATTACTCAATACATTGAGTTTATTTTAACATTACGTAATTCAAATTAAATTCACATGTGTATCTAAATACATCATTTGTCAAGTTTACCGTTATATTTTGTATATTCATATTATTTGTGTAATATTTTGATTTCGTATCTACTATTTAACATATGCTAAAATATTATCTAAACTACCTAAACTACCATTTATTAAAATATATTTTACACTACATTTTAGATATTTTAGTAACTAACAAAATAACCCTTAACTTTTTCAACTCTTTGATTTCATAAAAAACTTTTTCTTTGGTCTAAATTAAAAAACTTTTTTTCCAATCTTACACTACTTTCTCTTTTCTCTCTCTCTTTTCTCTTCATTTTATATGATTATTTAATACATTTGAATTTTAATATAATTGATTCTTTTACAATTAAATGTCTCCTTTTAAACTTACATTTTAAGACATATTTTATCTTTTTTGTTTGTTTATTATCAGTGAAAATACGATTTAACTTTAAAAAAAATAAAAACATATTTTATGAAATTAAATAATACTACATATCATTCACACAACTAACTTTTTATTCTACGAGTTACTATCAAATTATTATCATTATTTATGTAACTTTTTTCTTTCTCCATGTCACAAGTTTTTTTTTTTAAATTACTTAACACATTGAGTTTATTTTACTATTTTGTAATTCAATTTAAATTCACGCGTGTATCTAAATAAATCATTTATCAAATTTACCTTTATACTTTGTATAATCATATTACTTATTGTAATATTTTTATTTCATACTTTTCATTGTACTTTCTCATTAAATACTAATTAATCTATTATTTAACTTTAATAAAATAAAAAATATATTTTATGAAATTGAATAATACTACATGTCATTCATACAACTAACTTTTTATCTTACAAGTTACTATCAAATTATCATAATTATTTATGTTAATTTTTTCTTTCTCATTGTCACAATTTTTTTTTAAAAATTACTTAATACATTGAGTTTATTTTTAACAATACATAATTCAATTTAAATTCACTTGTGTATCTAAATACATCATTTGTCAAGTTTACCATTATGTTTCGTATAATTATATTATTTATTGTAATATTTTAATTTCATGATTTTTCATTGTATTTTCCCAATAAATAAATTCACTCATGCGGAGGCACGAGTCTATGATTAGTATATTATTATCCCACTACTAACATGAGAACATGTGTTTACTTGATGCTGGAAAAAATTATAGAAAAACTCCTGAACTACTTTTTGAAAAGTTCCTTATATTAAATATGTGAAATGCTCTTGTATGTTAATAAGACGTGAAATGACTGATAACAGGTATCCAATGGATAACGAAAATGGTTCTTTTGAGGAAGTTGAAGACCTAAAATTGAAGGACAATAGGAAACGAGAGCGAGGGGTAAGAAGTGTTTCCCAATCTTGTTCTACATACGAATTGACTTGTTTTGTTACATATAGAATGTACATAAAATTTCTTGTATGCTTTGTTCCGACTTGCATGTTTACTTGATGGAAATATCTACGATGCAGAAAAATATGCCTAGAAAGAAACGCAGAAAATTGGAAGCAGCTAGAGAGATGTTGGAGGATGAGGAGAAGGATGACAAGCCAAAAGTAAGCACTCCATACCTGTTAACTTTCTCTATTATGGTTAAGGTTGCACGCTATAATCCTCATTCCTAACTTTATGTTACATTAAAAATAAAATGCATAAAATTGTAGGGTAAGGGGACATATAAGAATGAAAAGAGTGGAATCACACTTGCTATTCTTGCATACCGACGTGTAAAAGCAGTAAAGGCTGTCAACATGGCACTAGATTCTAGAAAGATTGTGAAGAATCTTCGGAAGAAATCTAATAAATCTCGAAAGACTGACATGAAGGATAAAAACCCGAAAGATAGAGGTTCGTGAGTAGGAAAGAAGCCCAATAAATCATTGAAAAGCACGTCAAGATATCTAATAAAGCTGGTTTCTGGTTGGCTATGTTATTTGTGTTGGTTATTAAGTTTGTATACAATAATTGGGTTTTTATACATGTTACTACGAGGAAGACAACTAAGTGCTGAATTAATTTTTTATGTTATGAATATGCATGAACTGTAGGTCAAAATTTCCGACATAATGATATTACCAAGTGTTCGATAGACATCTTAATTAACTAAAGTAATACAATTCTAGTTTAGTGCATCCTGTTTTAAATATAATTCTAGATTTTAAATCTATTTTACTCTAAATATAGGTGTGCATATTGACCAAAACAAAAGACAAAATCAAGAGAGAGGTCGCAGTGATCAACTAGAATCTTCTCAATCGTGCACACCACCACCATCTTCAGCTACATCATTCTACAAAGGTATTTGACTTTTATTAATGATGATTGCTTCTCATTTATAATAGAAATTTTTATTAAAGGATGTTGGAGACTTGTCCTTGGAATCTACTCTGTTTTTTATATCAACAAATAGGTAGTCCTCTGTTTTCAAAAGCCAATTAGAGGACCACATAAATTTCACTTTTAAAATTACCATGAAGCAAGAAAAATGGATAAACCAAGCCTTATCTTAACAAATAAAAATGTTAAATCATGCACAATATCTTAAATCCAATGTCTCAAATTCTTGTAGCTCACCAACATATTTAGGAACTTATACTTTTGTATTCCTTAGGTTTATGCATTTCATGTGAAAAATATTTTCCAAATTTGTAGGAGTATGATTCAGTGTTGTACCTTGCATGTGAAGTACCTTCAAAATCCTAGACCCTGAACACAATTTGTGCATGAAAGGCTCCCACACTCCACCTTTTTCAAAAAAATGAATAACACGAAAATGTGATTTGTTAGTTTCTTTTCAACACATTGTATCGCATTGTTTGGACTACTGGATATAGATGGGCATCTAGTTTTACATCCACATTTGATTCACTAGCTTCATGTACAGGATGACAGAAACTTAAAACCTTCATGTCATGACAAATAGTTTTCTTATTCTGCTAAATATGGCCTCTTCCAAAGCTTTTTTACATTTCCGAAAATAAACTAATTGTTCTATTTTATAATTATAGCAAGTGCGATAGGAAGACGAAGAAAGTTGAATGTTGTTCACGATAAAGACCAATCACTAGAAAAAGAGAAATCAACTAGTAGCTCTAATGAAGTCTCGAGTGAGGGAAGTCATAATGAGTCGCACTGTAAGTATTACACCAATGCAATTCAAATTTCAAAGACAACAAATTTTTTTTTGCTGAATTATTTCTAAACTCGGTGTCTTATGATAAGTCAAAATGTTTTGTGATACATATTATATTTCAATACAAATACTAATTACAATATTTGTTAATACATGATTTAGGTGGAAAAAAAAACAAGAGGTTATTCACATATGTTGGATGTATGAGACATGCCGGCTGGAAACTTAATACTAGTTGATGTAGATCACTTGGGAAATCCTATCGGTTGGGAAGGAAAAACGTTATTGAATGCAATTGAAAGTTTGGTAAGAAGACACCAATGTGTTGCAATCAATTATTTGTGCTGGAGTGATATGCCTCAGAAAAATATTACGGATATGCTTGAACTAATTCAGGTGTTGTATAAATAATGATAAGTTTGATTTCATTTTAGTTATTGTTAATTTTTCTTGCATTATATCTAACAAAATTATTGATTTGGCAATTATTTCTTTGATAGACAAACTTTCGTTTTGTTCCCGAATTCACTGAAAAAACCGAGAAAATACTAAAGGATAACATGAGTATTAAGTGGAGGCAATTCAAGTATCATTTGAAGTCAAAGGGATATGACAGTAGTAATGAAGAAGAAGAAATGGAAAACTATTTCCCGATAAAAGGGTTGATCCTTCTTAGTGTCGTGATTTAGTATATTATTGGTGTTCCGAGAAAGGACAAATATATATGTATAATGTCATTAATATTTTGTTCACATAACAATTATTATCACCCGTTTGATTTAATTGTTGACTTTACATATTTATCGGATATAGAAAATCAGTGGCATGAACAAAATGAATCGCAAAAAATATGAAGACATTCATTGCATGGGAACCAAAAACTTTCCAAGACTAATTCAAGAGATGATTTTTCTTTATCGATAACCTTTAATTAATTTATCAATACATATTGGATGAATGATATTGTTTTTATAAATGTTAGCCAACAAAAGTTGGAGGAGTGCAACCTTCGCGGGATCAAATTTACATCCATACTCAAACTAGAAAAGATGGAAGTATTGTGACTGAAATTTCATCATATGTGATTGTAAGAATTTTGAATTTTTATTCTAGTTTAACACATTTAGAAAAGTTCTATTGTTCTCGTGCTTTTGTTTTAGCTCGTACAAAAAACATAAATAGAAAAAGTGTTTCACTTTAGAAAGATCTCATCACAACGGAGTTTAACTTCTTAATATTTGAATGTCATGTTGAAGGTGGTAGATCAACAAATCTGGAACAGATTTAAATTTCTTTTTCTTTCTTAAAACTGTAGCTCCCCAACAGATTTTTTTTGGTTGCTTCATTGACTGCATTTTTTATTGTATTTCATAGTTTTAAACTTTTGAGTGATTTATTTTTGCAGCTTGTTGTACTTTTACTTATGTTACATGTAGGAAGAGCTAAAGAATCATATGGTAGAGGAGGCAAGCAGCTCACATAATTCTCAAGCCACCAAAGGTTCTACAAGCTGGAAGAATGATACTTACAAAGGTTAAAGGGCCAAAAAAAGAGGACGGGTGCATTGTCTTGGCAAGCTTCCTCGAGATGCTAGTTCTAGCTCCGCAGATAATAGAGTTGCAAAATTAGAGAATTTGCTCGGAAATTTAATTTTGGTTTTTCAAGTGCGACTTTCTGAAGATCCAAAAGTTAACAAGGTCTTACGAGCTATATCTGAAGATGTTTGATTTCGATATATGAAAGTGAAGATACTAGACTATTCAAAATTGGATATATATATATATATATATATATATATATATATATAAAAGTGAAGATACAAGACCATTCAAAATTGTAGATACATGATAGTGAAAATACAAATATATGTGATTTTTTTTTGTAAAATTCATATATTTGATTTCTTTTGTGTAAGATTCTAAATATATGAAATGAAACTTGTTGAAATTTTTGAATTTAATAGAAATTGAGATAATTGTTTAATTTTAGTTATTTAATCTCTTAAAGTATTTTAAAATATTTATAATAAAAAATTTAATTTTAATATTAGTAATATTCCTCAATTAAATTAAAAAGTAAAATTATGAATTTATTATATTTTAATATAATAAAATAAGTTTTAGTGACAGCTAAAGAAAAATAATTTCGTAGGTATAATATCTATGTGTGTAGTTCTCAAATAATATAGAGTGACATTTGTTGCAGCTGTAGGACAAAACTTACCCGTAGTTAAAATTTTTATTGTAACATTTGATTGGGTGTCACATTACACCCCCTTAAAGTTGACGCCAAAGATGAGTGTCACTTAAAGTCCTATGCACATCTACCTACGGATTATTGACTTTTAGTGACAGTTTTTGGGTGTCACGGAAAGTCAATTTTCTTGTCGTGACCTGGACTTGCCGGTGGACAGAAAGTATTGTTTCCAAGTTCTCTCAATTTCCATCATTGAATGGAGTGGAATAAAGCGTAGCAGGATGGAACAGAGCGGAATGGAGCGGAGTTGAATAAAAATATCATTATATTGTTTGGGTAAGTTATGATGGAACACATTCATTTTGTCATTCCACCCAAATTGGAGGGTACAAGAAAAGATGGAAAGTGATGGAATGAGATGAAATGCATTCCATCAGATATCGCTCCATTCCATTCTTTTTTAATAAATCCAAACAACGGAAGATAACTATATTTTATCTCATTCCGCTCCATTCCATCATATTCCATCAATCCAAACATATCCTTAAAGTATGTCGCATTTCGTGATGGGGCCGAGACTTTCTCTACATATCCCAAGTACTACACTTATGCATATCAAGTACTACACTTGTTGATTTTAGAATTCAAATGAATCTTAAACCTAAGAATTATAGCTTACTTGAACTATGTACTCCAAATCTTCAATCTTTTTCTTTTATTGGAACCACTATGCCAAAAAGGGTTTTAGGCAGCACACCTTAGACAACGCTTTTCCCCAAAAGCGCTGCTATAAGTTAAATTAAAAAAAAACACGGAAATTATAAACAAAAATGTGTAAAAGCGCTGCTAAAAGGGGCACCTTAGACAATGCTTACAAAAAGCGCTGCTAAAGGACCACCTTAGACAGCGCTTTTAAAAAGCGCTACTAAAGGCCATGTATAAAGCGCTGCTAAAGGAGCATATTCAAAAGCACTGCTAAAGGCCTTTGTAAAAGCGCTGCTAAAGGCCTATGTAAAAGCGTTGCTAAAGGGGAATATTAGACAGCGCTTTTCAAAAGCGCTGCCTTAGGCCATTTAAAATTAAAATTAAAAAATATATAATATTCCCTCTGAAAACAAAATCCATAAACCCCTAAAAACCAAATCTTCTTCTCCTTCCCTTCGTTTCCTTTTGCGTTCCGTCTGTGCCATCACCAGCTTCTATACTTCACCGTCTTCTCCTTCCCTTCGTTTCCTTCTCCCTCCCGTCTCTGCCATCACGTGCTTCCATCGTTTTCTATTCTATCTGCCTCACCCTTCTTCGCACCCTCTACCGAAAACTATTGTTCCCTTTCTCAGCTTCCTTCTCATATTGCAAATACTCCTTCTCATTAAACCGATACCCACAAACATCTTCCTCTGTAAACTCTCTCCCTCTCAAAGCTCATAACCCTAAAATCCATCAAACACACATCAACATGCAGTACTTCCTCCGCCTTGCTCGACCCGTCGCCCCGACCTCCATCAAGCGCACATCAACACACTTCAACAACAATCATATTTCAACATTCCGAAGAAAGCAATCTTTTGCTCAAAGCTACGATTAGGTAACATTCGAACCTCCCTTATTCTCGTGCTCACTGTTTATATGTTATGATGCGATGAGGAATGAAGAAATATAGGTGAAATAGTGTTCGTGTTTAATCACATTCATTGTTAATATATGCTTGCAACAATTTTGAATTATTGAAATATTCAATCTTAAAACAAACTTCTGATAGCTAGAACTTAGCAAAATTCTGATAGCTAGCACTTCGCAAACTTCTGATAGCTAAAAGAGTATTAAACAATTTTTATATAGAATTTCCTCTATTATAATTTTTTTTCTCGTTTTTTGACGTTGTGTAGAAAGTTTCCATCTAACCTTTGTTTAATATTACAGTGGACACTAGTTATTAGTTGCGATTAATCCTGTGAGATAAATTGTATATTATATGGATTCATTGGGCAATGATTGGATAACATACTCAGATATGAAGAAGACGATTGACACGTAAGTGAGATTGTTCTAAAATATTCCTGTGTATATTAAATTATTTATGTGCGATAGTTCTAAATATTTGTTATTGTTTTACTATAGCATTCTACAAAGTTTTCGAGCACAAAGAGATATTCAGGTACCAAGGAGTAGAGTCAAAAATATTTCTTGGATCAAAGTGGAGGTATATATCTTCGCAATTTTGATTATATAGCGATGATACTTGATAAAACAAGTTAAGGTGTATATCTTGATGTATATCCGTATTTTCTTTCCATGTGTAGTGTCCTCGTCAGCGCAATTGTGTAGATTGCGATTATTTTATGTTGAGGTTTATGAAAGAAACTCTTCTTTTGGACCGATTGGAGATTCCATCCACGGTATGAATTTCTAACTTAGGAATTATTTTAATATTTCTCATAAAATGACTTAGTGTTTTAAGTAAATCATATTATGTTATATTATTATGTAGTACTTTGATGAATTCAAGTGTGCTTATTACTCAAAAGATCAATTGGATGAACTTATGGAGGATTGGTGCCAATTTGTTATGGAGTTGAGAATTTTATTATAAGGTATAACTTTGAGTTTTAAGAGTATAATATATGTCGTTATAGTTGTGTTACAATATTATTGTTTTTGTTGTTGTTATCTGGTAACTTGTATGAATTTCGATTTTTTGATTTTGTTTCAGGTTATATAGGTGTAGATCGATGTAGAAGATAGAGTTATTTTGTAATTCATTGTTGATTTTGTTTCATTGTTGTATATATTAATGTTGTTGTTGTTTCATTGTTGTGTATATTGTGCAAAAAAGGATTGAAGATGAATATTGATGTATATTGACGTTGTTGTAATATTGTTTCATTGTTGTATATTGATGTTGTTGTTGTTTAAAATGTTATATTGAAGCTACAAATTTTGATAATAATCTGGTGCAAAAATGGTGAAATTAAATCTGATAGACAACATTTTGTTTTAACTGGAAAAAAAATTATATTCAAAAATTAATTAGGAAAAGCGCTATTAAAAGGGGGAATAGACATCACTTTTAATGAGAAGTGCTGTCTAAAGTGGATGAAAAAGCGATGCTATAGGGGGCAATAGAAAAGCGCTGCTAAAGGATAAATAAAAAAGCATTGTATAAAGTAAAGCGCTGCTAAAGAGGGTATCTATAGCAGCGCTTTTCAGGAAAAAATGCTCCGTAAAGGGTATCTATAGCAGCGCTTTTAGAGTAACTTAAGCGCTGTCTATACCTTTAGCAACGGTGGTTTTAGCAGCGCTGTTAATGGCCTAAAAAAGTGTTGTCTAATCCCTTGTTTTCCATAGTGTACTCCTTTGCATATTCTATGTGAGGGTCATCTTTTGTCCATGAAGCACATAAATATTGAAGCAGGTATTGTTTACAGTGATTTCAGGTAAAACAACTGCTAGTCCTCCAAACTATCGAATAAGCTTTATGATTGTTATTCAATTCCTCTGGTAACTTGCAGGATCGACTAGATTGATCCTATGGGGTATTGGTCGTTTGGATAAGCTTAATAATAAAATAAGTGTTCATGTTTGAGACTTGTATTTAGAGTGTTTTATATATGTCCAACGTATTCCGATCACAATGTTAAATGACTTAATGACATGATCAAGTAAAGTAACATAAAACTGATTTGAATAAGTAAACGCATAAAGGTTCAATTTGCAAAGAAATGTATAAATGCAGGAAAACGTAAATTGCTCTTAAAGGTAAAAGACTTTTAATGTAAAAGCATGAATATAAAAGCATGAAATGTAAAAGACAAGAATATAAAAGACATAAATATGAAAGATTTCTGGAAAGTAAGAACGTTAATGTAAAGAGTTTTTGAAATTTAAAAGACTTCGAAATAAAAGAAACGTTTAAATGCAAGGAAAAGTTAAATGACTTTGAATGTAAAGAATTTAAAAGACATTGATGCAAAGATAAAGGATAAACTGGAAAGATAAAGACGTTTTACTGAATAATAAAAGTTTGGTGTAATCATACGTACATCATTCGAGCATTCGTTTCCCTAGCCATGTGGTATTTTGAATGTTTACTGAATTTTTGTACAATAGATATGACACACGAAATCCTAACACTAAGACTTCTATTTATACTACTTCGACCATAACGGCCTGACTTATGAGATTTTGCCACGTTTAGAACATGCAGAACACTGCGCTTCTCTAGCTTCCACGCGTCTTCGAACCGTCTCCAGCGCATATATTCTAACTTCCAATTATCCCGCTCGCGTTTGAATTTCAAATGCTTTGGCCATTTTGTTTCGAACTCACTTCTCAGATACAACCCTACTACCACTTCAAAGCTTCCTTTATATGTATCATCATAATTTTCATTCGAAGCTCCAAGTTTCAGTACGTCCATTCGAAGAGCCAACTCTTTCATTCCGAACTGTGACATTCACTTTGTCCCAACAAACACTAACATCATTTCGTTTCGAGCTCAATGATTCCATTTCGACTCATATATATCAAAATCTTCAGCCAACAAAATGCCCCTTTAAAATATGTATTTGAACTTCTTTAGAAATACTTATAAAGATTTTGATGTGACTTTGAGTAATCATGATATTGTGTATGACTTCCACTATGTCAGTCACGATGTCTCTTGGATTTTCGAACCATTTCAAAACAGTTGCCACAACATGGTGCGGTTATTAAAGACAATGATTATTTTTAATCATGCTTGTTACCAATGTTCACTTTACGCCACCTCATTCCGTATCCAACCCACGACCTCCATGTATCTTGGCTTTAGTTGATGAGTGCTTCAACTTCCTTACTATAAAACTAAACAGCTTTAGTCTTTTACTCTTTTTCCACACTCTGAACTCTTTTCTTCTTCTCTTCTCGTCAAAAACCCCAAAAGCTCTTAACAATTTCCAACAATGTCTTCAACAACATCCCAGATGAAGAAGATTTCCAAGAAGAAAAACAAGAACGCTGGAATGATCATGGAGAGCAAAGTCGGTATTCACCAAGGTCAATCTGTACTTATCCCCCAAGGAATCTCCAAGGAACAAGAACTCCTATACTCTTCTCAGGTATTAATCCCAACCAATGCTGCTGGAAAGAGGTTTGCCCTAATGGGCCCTCTTACAGTTTTTGAAATCCTGAAAGATACCAGAACAATCTTCCCTGTTTGTTATGATTTTAAACCTTTGTTTAATAAGATGGAAACCCCTAGGTTAGGAACTGAGAACGTGAATGAATCCTCTGCTTCGAAAAACATAGAAACCTCTGATGCTCCCCCAAAAGACCCTTTTATCCTGGATTATGTTAAAAGCAATTTTAAGCCGTTTAATCTTGCCCTACCCCTGACGTAGCTTACCAAAACGGTTTACTAAGGTAGAGGCTAAGAAATCCCACCAATGGGAGGAGCTAGGAATCTACAATCTAATCAAGTTGTCAAAACCAGGCTTCACCTATAGTCATCCTTTGTTATTTGCATCCTTGTATTTTTGGGATAGTACTTATAACACCTTTCATCTTCCTGGGGGAATGATTACACCCACATTCTTCGATATAGCAGCTATCACAGGCTTATCACCAGTAGGAGAGACATATATTCCTGACTCTGAAGAACATTCAAGTATCATTGACTTCGACGTCAAGTTGGCCAGCTTCTCAAAATTTATCAGTCATTATCACGCTGAAGGTGATAGTGTATCAGATGTAGAGCATATTGCCTTCCTCACCCTATGGTTATCGAGATATGTGTTTTGTAGTAGGTCACTACAAGTAGCCAGTAGGTTTATTCCTCTAGCCAAGGATTTACATGAAAATAGGAGAGTTTGTTTGAGTGAGCTCTTACTTGTTGATCTCTATGAAAGTTTGAGATCAGCTGTTTCGAGTCTGAAATCTCACACTCCCAAGAACATCTTGCTAGCTGGTCCTTTCTGGTTACTCCAATTATGGCTTAATGCCATGTTTGAGTCTTCGTTATCCACCGTTGATACCATTGTTGAGCAAGATCCAGAGGTAGCGGATCGAAATGTTGAAGGCACAAGGCTGAGAAGACTGACTCCAAATGATGATAAGGCTGATTTCCAAATTCTATTCTCACAGTACATCATGATCTTTTCTAAAAGGCATAAATTTGAGGAAACTATGGCACCTTTTTCTTCGAGGACTCATGGACCATCATGGTTTACCATGTCCCTTTCAGAGGCTGCTAAGAGTAAAGAGATCCAAGACATCTGGAAAGCCTTCTTGCTCCCAAGACTAATCTCCTCAAGAATCACTCCAACCAAGAACCAAATCCTTCTGTTTGCCTATCAACCCAATTTCGTTTCAAGACAATTTGGTTTATCTCAGTTAATCCCTGAACCCCTTTTTCAAACCCAAAGCGCCATTACTTCTGGTCAAACTTTCAAGGCTAGAGAAGCTAAACTACAACAGGAACAATATCAAGATTTTGCTCAGTTTGACTTAATTTCTTTTGAACCAACCTATTTTTCATCAAAGGGTTTTCTGGATTGGTGGACTAAATTCTACCAGTCTTATATGTTTGATACTCTCACTATCCAAAAGAAACTAACTGCTGCATTCGATGTGCAGGTACACAAAAAGAAAGGTATGTTCACTCATGCTCAAGAGATTAAGGCTTTTCAGAATTACTTCGAAACTACTTATGATCCCACACGCTTGAAGACCACTGTGTATCGAGCGTCCCAAACTTTGAAGGAAAAATTTAAAGAAAAAGTCTCTAAGTTCAGACTTCCTTCAGGGTTGTCACCTGAGGATAGGTATAGGTTGGCAATCGAAATGCATCCACCTAAGTTTCCCAGGCTACCTACCTCAAAATTGGCTCTGGCTTGGTTTCCTCCATACCCTTGGTGGTTGACTTGCAAAGAGATGTTCAAATACAAATTTCAAAAGAAACCAAAGCCATCTGAGACTGTGACATGGGCTCGACATTGGCTCCATAATTTCCCAGGGCATCTTCGCTATGACCTTACTGCCATGTCGATTGTTTCGAATGAATGCGCAGGTGCGAATGCTTGGGAAATCCCCAAATAATTCTTACTTTCTTTATTTAAACATTTCGTCTTAATTGTTTCGATTTTCAGCCATCAGGATAAAGACTGTTGCGTCGAAGACCAAGGAAGGAAGTAGTTCCCAACAAACTATCGAAGCTGATGGCAATGTGCCCCAAACAACTCCAACAATTACTCCTGCAACAACAACAACAACAACCATCGCTCCAACTCCAACAATTGCTCCAATTTCAACAGTTGCTCCAACTCCAAAGGTAATCAATTTATCCTAACGTTTCGAATGGACTACTTTATGATTGAAGTTTTAACTTATGTTTTATACCTTTCAGACTAATAAACTCCCACCAACAACTCCAAAGAAGCGAAATCCTAGTACCACTGGGAAGACTCCCATGGCTGGGGAAAGTTCACCAACGGCTTCAAGGAAGAAGCAAAAGAAAGATGTTTCAAAGGATACTAACGTCTCTGGACTCGACTCCAGGGATGTTGCTCCCTTACCAAAATCCAAAAATCCACCTTCGACCTCCAACGTAATGTTGGAACATATAGATAGCAATATCTCTTCAGATAATCCACAGGTGAATTGAATTCGAATTTTTTTAATAAAGATAGTCATTCGTACCTTAGCGCCAGTTTCTAATCTTTCTTTGTTTGTATAGGATGATTCAAATCCAATCCCTACCACTTCGACTCCTCCATCCAAAGCAGCTGCTCCAATCTATTTTTCTCCTCATGGGGATTCAAGTAATCTGGTGCAGAACAAAGGATCCTCCAATATGGAGGTTCCGATTGGGGCTTCAGAGCACCCAGATGATCAGGGCACTTCTCCTCCTCTCAAGGAGACAAACAAAGTAACGCCTGAAAATGCTGCAGAAGTTCCTCCAGAAACTTCTCATCCAAAATCTCCTATCGAGATTCCTCATGAAAGTGAAAAGATCACCCAAGTTGAAGAGGAAAAGGCTTTCCCCTCTCAAGAGAGCGAAGGTTCTAGTGAGGAAGGATCTGAGGAAGAAGGAGGAGAAGAGGCTTAAGGTGGTTCGAGCGAAGGAACGAAGTCTGATGCTCACAGTAATGAAGACGATGGCATTGAAGTGGTGGACCTGGTTGGTGATGAAGAAGATGATAAGGAAGAACACAATGAAGGTGATGATGTCCCTACCAATGAGCCAATGGAAGTCGAGATGGATGTTACCCCATTGCGCATAGAACTTCCTGAGTCTTCCCAATGTCAAACAGCTGAAGAGGAGTTAGCCCTATTAAAACGAAATGACCCTATTGGGTATATGAAGGCTAAGCTAGCTCAGAAGGACACTCCTCTTCCTAAGGCTGGTGCTGGTTCGACTACTGATTCAATGCCTTCTGATGAATGGGTTGTACTTCTTCACAAGATTAGGAAGACAATCCTTGATGTGGATCTATTCGAAGTGCTCAAGAAAGATAGTACAACCTGCTTTATTATGAAGGGACTTCTCAATCAAGTCGACCTCACCACCTGCTCTCTGGAAGTTAGCACCATCTTATTCGAACTTCAATCTTTGATAGACAACGTGACTGGGTGTCTCCTCCAAGATGAATCTGCTACCAATAAGGTCCAAGAGAAGCGAGCTGCAATGGATGCTGCTTATGAGCATGCTTCGAAGCTTTCTAAAGAAGTTGAAGAGCATGCCATGCATATCAAGCAAGCTAAAACTGATTATGAGCTTCGAGCTCAATCCATTCTTCTCTGGGAGAAGCAGATTCAAGAACTTCAACATAAAATTAAGGAGGCCCAACAGCAACAGATGGCATATGAAACCAACACTTTTGGCAATCGATTCGAAGAGCTCCTGAATAAAGGACTTGCAGAAACGGAAGCAGCTGAGCAACTTAAGGGTGAAGTTGCTATCCTAGAAGGAGCCAAGCGCTTCACTCAACAAAGGCTTGAGTCTTTTCGGAGTATTTTCGATCGATTAAGGAACAATGCCCATTTCTAAAGATTGTTTGTTTATTTTGCTTGGAATATTAATTTAACTTTAATCTGTAATACCCAAACAATGCCATTTTGGCAATTTATATCACCATTTTGGCATTTCTTTACATTGTTATGATTGCGTTGTTATTATTCGAATCTCCTGCAGGCGTGGCTTATATTTCTTTAAATATTTCCCACTAACCTTTAGGATTCGCTTATCATCTGCCAACTCTTCGATTTCATATGCATTGTTTGAAAATGTTTTTACTATTCGAAAAGGTCCTTCCCAATGAGGTGACCATTTACCTAATGCTTTATTCTTCTTGTCCATGGGCAATATAACTTTCCATACTAAGTTATTAATGTTGAATGTTTTACCTTTCACCCTTTTGTTATATGCCCTGGCCACTCTTTCCTCTTGCCTCATCAGGATTTCCAATGCATGCAATCTAACTTCATCCAACTCAACTAACTCATTCATCATCATTTCCCAATATAATGAAGATGGGATTTCGTGTCTTTGAATTCGAATCGATTGTAGATGAATTTCTCTTGGTAAGACGCATCATGACCAAATGTTAGTTGGAAAGGTGTGGTGTTAGTAGCTTCTTTAGGAGATGTTCTATAGGCCCATAGTATTTGGTCTAAAGTCTTATGCCAATTTCTTGGTTTTTTACCAACATGTTTTTTATCAAACCTATTATTACTTTATTGGTCGCTTGAATCGACCATTTGCTTGAGCATAGTATGGTGTTGATGTTAGAAATTTAAACCCCATCTCTTGGGAAAATTCTTGCATCTTCCTACTAAACACGAACCTTGGTGCGTGGTTATGCTCTCGGCAATCCGAACCTATAGATAATCATTTCAGTATAAACTCAATAATAGCCTCTTGATCAACAGCTATTAATGGTATTGCTTCGATCCACTTGGTAAAATAGTCTATTCCTACCAAAATATATTTCTGACCTTTAGATGAAGCAGGATTGATTTCTCCTATTCAATCTAATGCCCATCCTCTAAAGGGCCATGGCTTAATGATCGAATGCAACTCACTTGCAGGAGCATGTTTAATCCCTGCATGTTTCTGGAATTCTTCACACCCTTTAGCAAAATCTATACAATCTTTGAGCATACTGGGCCAATACATACCATATCGAAATAACAACCATTTCATTTTATGGCCTGCTTGATGTGCCCCACATGCCCCATTGTGGACTTCTGACAATGCTAAGTATGCCTCACTTTCTCCTAGGCACTTGAGAAGTACGCCTTCTTGTGTTTTTTTGAACAATTCATTCCCCATAAGGACATATGATAATGCTCTATATTTTATCTTCCTATCTACATTAAATGTTGGGTTTTTTAAATAACTCACTAGTGGACTTCGCCAATCTGTATCTGATAAGGTATTTATGGATAATACTTCGAATCTATCTTTATCATCACAACCTAATTTGATATTTTCTAAATCTGAAGGTGTGAGTCTAGTAGCCATGACCCTACCTCTTATTTCGACCAATTCTTTAAATTTTTTGGTAGACACTTTATATCCTGAAGCCAACTGTGCTAAATCATTTGCTTCTTGATTTTCTATTATGGGTATATGTTGAATATCCATGTATTCGAATTTCTTGAGTAGCCTATTAACTATGACAAAGTATGTCATCAGGTTTTCCTTTATGCATTTGTACTCCTTTGTTATCTGCTTGACCACTAACTCTGAATCACCTTTAATTTCGACTCTAGTTGCCCCCAATTCCAACAAAGCTTCAAGTCCAACAATGAGCGCTTCGTATTCAGCTTCGTTGTTCGAGCAACGAGGACCATCTAACTTATACTTGAATTTTGTTGGAATTCCTTCAGGAGAAATTATGAGAACTCCAACACCACTGCCCTCCTTGTGGGTCGAACCATCAAAATATAATTTCCAACGTTGCATTTCGACGTAACCCACGACAGGGTTTTGGACCAGTGAATGGTCCACAATGAAATCAGAAATTACTTGACCTTTCACAGCTCTTAAAGGCATGAAAGTCAAAGAATATTCTCTCAAGGCTAGAGCCCATTTACCAACTCTACTATGCATTATTGGTTTTGAAAGCATGTGTTTGATAACATCGAAATGAGATGAAACATAAACGTCAACAGGCTTTATATAATACTTAAGTTTCATACAAGAAAAGTATAAACAAAGACATAGCTTTTCTATATTGCTATATCTAGTTTCTGCATCATTCAATACCCTACTTAAATAATATATGGCTCTTTCGATGCCATTACTATCTTCTTGTGCTAACATACTACCTATAGTAAATTCAAAAGCAGATATATACAATCTCATGGGCTTTCCCCATGAGGGTGGAGACAAGATAGGAGGGTGAGAGAGATATCTTTTGATCTGGTCAAAGGCCTCCTGATGTGCTTCGTTCCACTCGAAGGCTTGGCCTTGCTTTAAACGAAGTAGTGGAGAGAAAGCTTGAGTCCTTCCACTTAGATTCAAAATGAATCTTCTGAGAAAGTTAATCTTCCCTAGCAAAGATTGCAGCTCCCGTTTCGATGTGGGTGCTTTAGTCTCCATGATGGCTTTGGTCTTATTCTGGTTGATTTCAATTCCTTTTTTATGAACCACAAAGCCCAAGAAATCTCCTGCCTGCACAAAAAATGCACATTTAAGGGGGTTCATTTTTAAGCCATGTTTTCTCATTCTTTCGAATGATTGGCTCAAATGATGCAAATGGGATTCTGCAGATATAGATTTGATGACTATATCATCAATATACACCTGCATAAATGTCTCAATAAAATCATGGAAGATTGAATTCATTGCTCTTTGGTAAGTTGCCCCAGCATTTTTTAAACCAAAAGGCATCACTACCCATTCATAGGTGCCTAAGGCTCTTGGGCAACGGAATGTTGTCTTAGCAACATCTTCTTCAGCAATAAAAATCTGATTATAACCAGAATATCCATCTAGCATACTTAGGTATTCGAATCCTGCAGCAGACTCTATTAACATTTCTGCCACAGGCATAGAGTATTGATCTTTGGGGGTTGCAGTATTTAAATCCGTAAAGTCTATGCATATTCTCAGAGAACCATTTTTCTTAATAACAGGTACTATATTTGCTAACCATTCGACATACCTTGTGGTTCTGATGAATTTGCAACGCAGCAACCTTTCAACCTCAGCTTTGATCTTTGTGAGCACTGCTGGAGTGAATCTTCTGGGAGTTTGCTTGATGGGCTTCTTGCCATCCTTAATTGGAAGTCTGTGCTCCACTAACTCTCTCTTCAAACCAGGCATTTCGTCATAGTCCCATGTAAAGCAATCTTTGTTTCTCTTGAGGACTTCAATCACCTCTTGCTTGAAGCTTGGGCTGAGTTTTGCGCTTATGTAGGTTATTCTTTTTGTGTTGTCATCCCCCAAATTCACCTCTTCGAGCGGATCCTGTGCTAACATTTTGGCACCTGAGTTTGTAGGATCCTTCTCGAAGCCCAAGGGTTCTTTGTCATAGATGTCATCAAGCCTTTGATCTATTTCGTTTTCTTCACAGGGTGAGTCATTCGAGCATTCGTTTCCCTTTCATTTACTTCAACTATATTATCTATTTCAGCCTCTGAAGCCGCTTTCCATTCATTCTCAGCCATATAGGCCGAAATCCTTTCGAAGAAGGACGACTCAGTCATGAGCAGGGTTGTCAAACTCCCAGCCTGCTGGCCGTCTTTGCGAAGTGCCTTCGACTCCTTCATCTCCTTTAATTATTTTCCTATCCCAGTACATGCCATCATGGCAATGGGTCATAAAGTAGTGTGCATCCCTCGTTTCGTTCATTTCGTCACTTGGGGTACAAGGGGCTATTCTTGCCAGGTACTTGTCATAATTCCTTTTGTTAACTAAATTGACCGGTTGTGTTTCAGAGAAAAGCCTCCTACTAACTGGAGGTTTGTCTTCAGGTTGACTGTTCGTTGTTGTTTTGTTGGTACTTGACACTTATTTGTTGCTGGTCGAAGCTGCTCCTTTGTCTGCCAAAGCTTCCCTTTCGGCTTTTCGAATTCGCTGTTGCCTTCGCCATTGGGATCTTGACATAGGATTCTTACCTTTGTAGTTTTCTAGTCTCAATTCCTCCCTCTTCGCAGTGTTGAATTGCCTCCTATATACCATGGCGTGACGTGCATTTCGTTCATTACCTCTCCATTTATCCTTCCCCTTATTGGTTTTGACTTGCAGCCATTTATCTGTTGGTACTTCAGTAGGGATTTTGAACGTCACCCTTCGAGCACCCTTTGGATAGGGGCTATCAGGCTTTCGTTGAGTATGATTACCCTCAAAGTGTTGACTCATCTGACCAACCTCCTTGTGATTCCAGCATGGGGCGAAGGGAATAGTTTCGAACGCTCCAGCCATGTTCTGGTCATATGCTGCTGAGCACCTTGGCCAATTCAGGCATTTGGTTTCCCCTTTGTGACAGCGAACTAAGAACTCCAACAAACTCTCCCCAGCTCTAGGGTAGCATCTGAATAATTGGTTGTATTCGCGCCAATTGACTCCGGTTCGAGCCCTTTGTTTCCTCTCGAAATCCGCAGCAATCCTCTGGTTGCAGATGATGCTGCATCTGGGACATAGCATCATTTCAGCATTTCCCTTGTGGCACAGCATGAGATAATCTTTGAGGCTGGTATCTGCAGCATAGCCATCCTCCATTTTGTATTTTTCCTTTTCTAGGTATCTTTCCACTTCCTCTATCTCAGAATGAGGTCTCTCCATATCCACCATATTGACATCCACATCTTCCCCTTTTTCGACATCATCTCCCCATTTTGATGGTTTGACGTCTTCGATTCGGATCTTTGAACTTTCTGGGGCAGAGTATTTTACCAGGTAATCAAATTTTCCACTGGGTTCCCCTAGGGTATCCCAGAATTCCTTCTGCGGAATGCTACCATCTCCATCCTCCCCCTTTATCTCATCACTTCCCCATCCGGTGGGCTTGACGTCTTCGATTGGGATTTTCGAACTCTCTGGAGCAGAATATTTCACCAGATAATCGAACTTCCCACTGGGTTCACCCAAGGTATCCCAGATCTCTTTTTGAGGGGAGGCTTGCTTTGTAATCTGGACTCTCTCCAGTTTGAGCCTTAGGCCTTCAGTAGCCTGTGTCAACTCTTGCTTCTGGTTCTCCTGGCCCTCAGTAGCCTGGATCTCTTTCGAAACACCAGATGGAACTGTTTCGATCGAAGTCTCTAGTTGTTTGTGGATGTCTTCCGTGACTCCCTTGTTGACTTCGACTAGCACCCAACTTTCACTCTTAGTGCTTTCTTCTCCCAATGGAGTGGCCCCTTGGTCTGCTTCCACCATATTGATTTCTCCAATGCATGAAGGCTCGGAGTAGTTGGTGTCTGCCACATCTAGAGGGTCTTCATCTACTTTCATTTTTTGGTTTGTCAGCAAATTTCAATCTGCCATCCTTCATTGTGTTTTGAATCAAATCCCTGAAAAGAAAACACTGTGAGGTTTTGTGGCCTAGAAAACTATGATATTTACAAAACCCTCTTTTCTTTCTTTGATCTAAAGGAGGTATTTTGACATTTGATGGCACAATTAACTGGCCATCTTTGACAAGCAAATCGAAAATCTTCTCACACTTTGTCACATCGAAGGTATATATCTTCTTTGGGAATTTGTCACTTTTCTCATTTTCAACAATTTCTTTCCCTTTTGTGGGAACTAATAGTTTACAAGAGTAGGGTGGAGCCTGTTTTAATTCAGCGAGATCTATTTCGACCTCTTCGAATTCAGGATAGTCTTCAACTTCCTCTGTTTCGACAAAGGAAATTTTTTCCTTCTTATTACTTTTAAAAGCCCTGGCCTTTTCGGCCTTTAGTCTTTCGACTTGTCGAACCCTATCTGCTAACTGAGCCATGTCCCTCAAGTATTGTGCGTCTAATTTCTTTTGAATAGAATAGTCCAGGCCACCAGCGGCCATCTCGACTAACTCATGTTCAGGGACTACTGTGAAACATCTAGATTTCAAGAGTCTGAACCTATTTAAGTACTCATCTATGGGTTCAGTAAACTTCCTCTTAACACTTGCTAGTTCCTTTAGACTTATCTTGGATTGTCCCATATAGAATTGTTCATGGAACAATCTCTCCAAGAGGTCCGGTATCTATGGATCCAGGGGCAAAGTGGTAAACCATGTGAAAGCATTTTTAGTGAGGGAACTTGGGAAATATTTAATCCTAAGGTTCTCATTATTTGCTATGTCTCACCCTCGATCGGATACTGCTATGTGTTCGATGTTGATTCATTGGTATCTCCAAAAACTTTGTAAACTTAGGGATCTTGTATCCCTTGGTAAATCGAGATGTATTACATAATATAGGGAGGCATAATTTGGCCTTCTAATCCACAATATTAAGACCGTTTGGGCCATAATCCTCTCTATCATGGTGGTTAGATTATTTTACGCCAAGATATTGTCATTTCAATTCTATGGACAATTGCATCGACATCTTGGTTTCGACCCACCATGACAACTCCTCTAGGTTGTTCTTCTCGAAGCGGGGACTTCTAGTCTTTCGACCCTTGCCCCTGGTTCCATAATTCCCCTTTGTGGTTCCTCTCGAATCACTGGGGCATCAAATCTTTCGACCCTTGCTAGTGGTTCTATCAATCCCCTTTGTGCCCTTGCCGGAAAATTAACCCCCTCTCTGACTGGCCTATAGGGCGGGTCATCAACAATTTGTTCTATGATAGGTACGTTCGCTCGAACCAATGCCTGGTTCTGCCTACGCCTTTCTGGCGGAGCGAAGAAATCTGCTATTCGACTCATATTATCTGCATTTTCTCTGTTTGTCACAGTCACATTTTGAACTATTGGGGGAAAGATTTCTTGCATAGTTTGTGCTAACACTCCTATCATATTATGGTTACTATCATCCATTAACTGCCTAAAAGCCAATTGATTCTCTGTGGTTAGGATAGGCAGTGTACTATAACCTACTGACCCTTGGTTATTTGTCATAAATTGATTAGCCCCAAATCCAGACCCTAATTATGGTGACATGTTCGGCGTCGAAGTTTGTAATCCTGCCATCAAAGATGTTGGCATCCCATAAGGGGGATTTTTGGGTCTGTTACTATCGAAACTGGGTGGTATAGTTGGTGGTGGGGTAGCGAAATGGGTTTGTGCCCATGATGGTGGGACAAATCCCCAAGGATACCCAGTGGTTCCTGTATTGCCTAGGATCGAATTGTTTGTTGACATGCCACTTATTCCGTTCGTGGCCATATTACTAGTCGAAGATGCAACAGACTGTGCATTCGAAGGGATCGCGCTGGACGTTCCCGTCGAAACAGACGCATTAGTGCCTGTTCCATGTGGGGCGTTTTGTTCCCCTTGTTGATTGTTTAGATCAAACATCCTATTATTTCGTTTTCTTCTGGGTAAGGGTTGGTTACTATTAGTTATTCTACCACTCCTAAGGTTCATATACCAACGAACTTTGTTTACTCAGAAAGAACTTTTATAATAATTATGTCTTATAATCCTTATTTTATTTTAATTTGTAACGACCAATGAAGGTTCCACTGGGCGTGCCAATTTGTTTACAGTGATTTCTGGTAAAACAACTGCTAGTCCTCCAAACTATCGAATAAGCTTTATGATTGTTATTCAATTCCTCTGGTAACTTGCAGGATCGACTAGATTGATCCTATGGGGTATTGGTCGTTTGGATAAACTTAATAATAAAATAAGTGTTCATGTTTGAGACTTGTATTTAGAGTGTTTTATATATGTCCAACGTATTCCGATCACAATGTTAAATGACTTAATGACATGATCAAGTCAAGTAACATAAAACTGATTTGAATAAGTAAACGCATAAAGGTTCGATTTGCAAAGAAATGTATAAATGCAGGAAAACGTAAATTGCTCTTAAAGGTAAAAGCATGAATATAAAAGCATGAAATGTAAAAGACAAGAATATAAAAGACATAAATATGAAAGATTTCTGGAAAGTAAGAACGTTAATGTAAAGAGTTTCTGAAATTTAAAAGACTTCGAAATAAAAGAAACGTTTAAATGCAAGGAAAAGTTAAATGACTTTGAATGTAAAGAATTTAAAAGACATTGATGCAAAGATAAAGGATAAACTAGAAAGATAAAGACGTTTTACTGAATAATAAAGGTTTGGTGCAATCATACGTACATCATTCGAGCATTCATTTCCCTAGCCATGTGGTATTTTGAATGTTTACTGAATTTTTGTACAATAGATATGACACACGAAATCCTAACACTAAAACTTCTATTTATACTACTTCGACCATAACGGCCTGACTTATGAGATTTTTCCACGTTTAGAACATGCAGAACACTGCACTTCTCTAGCTTCCACGCGTCTTCGAACCGTCTCCAGCGCATATATTCTAACTTCCAATTATCCCGCTCGCGTTTGAATTTCAAATGCTTTGGCCATTTCGTGTCAAACTCACTTCTCAGATACAACCCTACTACCACTTCAAAGCTTCCTTTATATGTATCATCATAATTGTCATTCGAAGCTCCAAGTTTCAGTACGTCCATTCGAAGAGCCAACTTTTCATTCCGAACTGTGACATTCACTTTGTCCCAACAAACACTAACATCATTTCGTTTCGAGCTCAATGATTCCATTTCGACTCATATATATCAAAATCTTCAGCCAAAAGATATGTGTTGGAATTATGAAGAGGCTCCTTCAAATCTTCTGAGTTTGTTACTAGAACTTACTTATATCAAATCATTGACTGTTTCTTCTAATACTTTAGAGGTATACCTTAATACGCAATATTGATCATATATGCTTAAAATATAATTGACATGCAATTCTTTAGTATATGTAATGGACATGTTTTAGACTTTGTTTTTTGTTTTTTGAGATGCTTACTTTATTTAGGCACTAATTTATTAAATTGATTTATTAATTATCCTTTTTTTTATTGCTTAGATACTCTCCTTAGTTCTTGAATTATTGAAGGTCAAAACACAATTCCTTGAGAAACTTTAAGAAACTGGAAATTAAGGGACTTTTTAAAAGGCCTAAGTGGATCAATAGACAACGCTTTTGATTAAAAAAGTGCTGCCTAAAGTTGCCTTTAAGCAGCTGTTATACCCCAAAATTTCCCCTCCTATTTCTCAAGTCAATCCACATCTCCATACTCAAGAATTTCCCAAGGGTTGACCAGATGAGCCATCTCTTAAGCAATCAACCCCACAACTGGGATTTTGATTCTCTTAAGTCAAATATGGTTTCTATGGCCTCAAGTGATCATCATACCTCTTCATTTGTATCATGGTATCACCATGTCATGTTTCAAGCCTCACAACTCAAGTTTGCTCAGTCAATTGCTCATATGATTGAGAATTAGTTGTATTAGACAAAAGTCAACTGTGGTCAACATATAGTCAAACTTCATCATTTTTGGTCAACATTAATATTTTGAAGTCACGTTCATCATTTGATCAAGGTTTGATCATGGTTCATCAAGAAAACTCAAGATTTGATCAAAAGTCAAAGTTTTTAAATTTGGGTTTCTTGGTAAAAAGTCAACAAATCTTTGAGCAAGCATAACTTCCACATACTTTATCACAAATTTGTACACCAAAGCTCATTTTAAAGATAATTCAATTCTCTACAACTTTGTGTCTCACAAGTTTTGGCCAAAAATGCTTCATTTGAGAGTTATGCATCAAGACCTTATAGGTATTTCTAAAAGTCAACAAAAAGTCATCTTTTTCCAAAGAAGTGTACATGAATATGGAAGCTTCAATGAAGGTGAAACCAAAATTAGTGTTTAGAGGACATCTTGATCTTTCTAAAAAGTCCAAAACCAATTCAAAATGTTGAAAATGGAGCAAGATACAACCTGTGCAAGTTTGGGAAATTTGAAGAAATGCATGAAGAGAATATTGACCAAACTTAAACAATCTTACAAATGGGCCTAAATTTTTATGGTCTAAACTTGTTTCTAAGATGGCCTGTGACCTCTAAACCCATTTACACGCCCTTGCACCATTTATTTAATTTATTTTTGAATTACTCCATTAAAATTCAATTTTAAAATAACTTAAATATCAAATTAAGAAGCAAGGCGTGTTGGGCTTGTTATTTGTGTTTCTTGAGGTCCAAGATAGCTCATGCAAGCTGGCAAAAATGCATGGAAAACATTAGAGGGAGATTGAGCAAGAAAAGAAAGATTTGATTCAAAATTTAGATCAAATATCTTTCATTGAATGCAATATATTTTCACTTAATTCTTGACCTAATTCATTCATTATAAATACAAGATCAAGATCAGACATCAAGGACACGAATTGCATGCTCTTACAAACCCTAAAAATTTGTCCAAAAATTCAAGCTTTTAGGGAAAACTCGAAACCAAGTCTCCAACCGTTTTCATTCAATTCCAAGGATTAATTCATCCCCTTGAGCTTTCCAGCAATCGATCCCAGGCCTTACACAAGCCAAGTCATGCCCATAACATACCAACCAAGTTGCACCGATTTGATTTGATTTTTGGGGTGATTGAAGAAGATGACCAACATTTGACTTCGGCGTCTCTGAATTTTGGTTGACTGACCAAGGGTATGCGTGGCAAAACCTTGCTCTTTGATTCTTCCATTCAAATAACCATGGGACCCAACGCGCGTTTGGTTTTGATTGTTTGATTTTTAGAAAATAACATCACTTATATATTTATGAAATCAGTAAAATGAATGGATGTATCACCACCCCAATGGTTCAACACATGCGCGCTAAGCCTCTTCCTCTTTAAAGGTGTGGGTTCGATCCCTTCCTTTTGCAATTTTTCAAACATTTTCTAATTTCCACGGGTTTTCACATATATACCATTGGAAGCGTGGTTAAGAAACCACAAGCAGATGGCGTGGTGGTCATGTTTTGGTTAAATAACCACAAGATCCTGGGTTCAAACCCTGGTATGACCAAATCTATTTTTTATCACTTGTCTTCTTTAACTTTTTCTTATTTCTTATTTTTTTTAACAATTTTTAATTTTCTTTCAAAATTATTTTCACCACTCATAAAAAACCCTAAAAATATTTTAATTTTAGATTTAGGTTAATAAAATGTTTAATTAAATTTAGACACAAAAATGTTTTATTTTTCCTTTTATTTAAAATTATTTTCTTAATTAATTGCTAATTAACATAACATTAGGTTTTTCTACGTTAAAATCAATCCAAAAATTCACAAAAAAATAATTTCCTTTCTACTAATTTGGTTTACTAATTTTTTAAATTCTTTTACTAATGTCAAAAACATTTTTTCTTTTATTTATTTATTGCTTTTTCGCATTCTAAATTCTAGAAATCGATGTATAGGTTGCAAGTTTATTTTTGTAATAGCGTAGATTTACTTTTCTCGCAATTTACTTTCCGCACCTCTATTATGTAAATGCCCCAAAGCTCTGTATTAGCTTAGGACTTTACTTTTTTGCACTTTTACTTTCTGCACCTTATTTCCTGTACATATATTAAGTGCTTAAATGTGTGGCTAATAGGATTGTATGACAATATCTTAAAATCAATCGTAGAATAACCTTAAGTTCAAGATAAATATTTGAATCAAACACACTCTATCACACTTACACCTTCTTAGGGTATCCTCTCTTGTTGCCTTTCAGATAAAAATGGTCATGTCCCTCGAACGTAAGGGTACCATTAGCTAAGTCCCCTAGTTAAATCAACACAAAGATAATAGTCCCTCGATGACCCTCGATGTTGCCTACAAATATATGATCTCGTCCCTCGGTTATTGCCTACTTAAAATGATGATCATCCTTATAAATTTGCTAAGGTATCCTTACAATTTTGCGTTCAATGACCATACGATGACCCTACACTTGTCCCTTCGCATCCAACAAATAGAGTTACCTACCAACTAACGGTAAGGATAACACTATCCTAAAGGAGAAGGAAAATAACAAGAAACGACCATATGAGTATGTAATAAGACTCCATTGCTTGCTCCAATCAAACAAATCACTTTCTACACTTCACAATTCTTTTCAAATACTTTTCAAACAAACACTTTGTATACGTTCCAGCGAGAATCATTAAAAAGTAAAACATTTTCCAAAAAATTATTTCAACGCGAGCGGAAAATAAAAGTATAGGGCAAAAGAAAAAGCGGAAAGTAAAGAGCGGAAAATATAGAGCGGAAAATAAAAGGCAATTAATAGCAACATGACCATCTTGAAACTTGTCAAGTATATCAACGAATTGTTAATTGTTAGTCGTCAGCAAGGTGACCATCTTTAAACTTACGCATGAAGACTTGCCAGAAGCTTGATAGAATCAACGCGACCACACGACAAGTTTCAATTGTTTTTTGTCAAGTATATCACCTATTTTGGAATTATCACATCACTTGATCAAAGATGATTGAGAATTTCAAATGGACAAGGTTAGTTGAAACTTGTCAGAAGCTTGATAGAAATCAACGCGACCACACGACAAGCGCCACAAGTGTTGAACCAAAATCAAAGCTCAAATAATCTTTCTGGGCTTATGTTAGAACATTGAAGTTCAGGCCACCAATTGATCACTTTCCGATTTGAGACAAAAGAAAAATAAGATGAAGAATAAGCAATGTAGCGCTATATTAATTAATCGCCAAGTGACTTATGTAGAAGCCACCCTACAACGAGGTCAGTCAATGGTGATGTATGTGTTGAAAAAGCAAACGATAAGAATGATATGAAGATCACCTTCTAATGTTTGTCAGCACATGTAAAATAAAAAAGAATGATAGATCAACTTGGATTATCTTCTTTAATTTCTTCCATCTTTAAGTTCAATCACTCATTTTTGTGGATTAAGGCACAAAATATATTGTTGCCCCAAAGCACCTAGAATTAATTGTATAATTAATCCTTTAATAGATTTGAATCACCAATACATTTCTCCAACCTCATCAACACCCAAATTCCGTTGAGATTAAAGAGGAATTAGGTTTACAAGACTACAATCCAATGCAATATCAAAAGAATGGAGTAGAAGAAGAGTAAAGATCCAAAACAAGTAAAAAAACAAGTGAAAATCACAATTTACACTACGTGCAATCGATTGCAGCAGGATGCAAATCAATTGCACACTACAATTTTTTCAAATTTTTTTTCAAAACATGGCCCGTGCAATCGATTGCAGCCGAGTGCAAATCGATTGCACACTGTAAAAAGCAGAAAAATCACATTTCTAAAGGCCAAATTCTTGCTCAAAACTTTTAACGAACACCTTGTGTTCCTTGATTCAAGTGAGCACAAAAATTCCAACTAATTCTTAACATCAATGGAACTAAAAAAAAAATTATCAATGAATAAAACAACAACAATGATCAAGAGATTACATAATCAAAGATGAAGATCAACACTCACCACTTGTAGATCTTGAGAGAAATTTGCAAGAGTAACACTTCAAATTGCTTTACTTCAACTTCAAAAATCAGTATCACAAGCCTATATCTAAGGAATTGAAGAAGAGAAATAGAGTGGATGGAGGTTTAGCTTAAAGAATTGGAGAATTTCAATGAAGAATTCACCATTCTTTTTGAAGAAGAAAGAGCTTTAAGTGAATTCGGAGAATTGGGGAAAATGATAGAATGAGGAGAAATTTTGACAAGGTGTATTTGGCTATCAAAAGCTTGAGATTATAATGAGAAAAGCCTCTATTTATAAGGTTTTAGTTTAGGAATCAGTGGTGGTTTGAAATTTGGTTTGGAAATTAGAATTAAGCTTGGAAATTGATTTTGGAGCCAAAATTGAATCAATTAGTAATGAATTTCGAAATTAAAAGAAAATAAAAAAATAAATTAGAGCCCAAGCCCACAAACTTGAAAATTGCCCAATTTTTCAAAATTCTGCACAGTGTAATCTATTTAATCCTAGTGCAAATCGATTGCACTAAGTGTATTTTTGAAAATTTTCTGAAAAATAGCCAGGGAGCAATCGATTGCTCCAATGTGCAAATCGATTGCACCCAATTTTTTTTTTTGAAAAATTTGTTTTAAATCAAGTTTTAGGAAAAAAACACCTGAAAAACTTACACATGCCTGATGCCTTGGCTTGATACCTACAAGATACAAATATACAAAGACAAAAACAACTATTTTTGGTATTTTAATCAGAGGTTAGAAGATGAAATAAATGCAGATCAATCATGCATGTAGAACACAATTAGGGTGCTTGGTGATTCCTTAAGAGCAAACTTAGGAATATGACAACCATTAGAGCCCAACCTTGTTTGTGATCTTAATGCATTGTGATAATAAGATGATGAGGCATCTCAGGGGGAAAATTGGGGTACAACAGCTTATAGCACCCCAAAATTCTCCCTCTTATTTTTTTTAATAAATAATTGGCTTACATTTAATCAATAGGTGCATTGCATATACATCATTCATGCATTAACCATGGGATCTAATTTTTTGATTATGAGAGTGTACACCATTCTAAATAAGCGGTTTGATTCCCAAAAGTTAAATATTTGAGGTTCTTTTGTTTCTAGTGTCACGTCAGTGTACAAGACGTGCGTGTCTAAAATGTTTTTGGCTATATCTCGAGAATTGAGGATTTGAGGTTCTGATTGCCTATCCTGAAGATATTGATTAAGGTTTTCGGGTTACAATGAGTTATGGTCGAATATTTGAGCCTGAAGTGATTCTATGACCTTATGTGTGTCTTGAAGTGTATGCATACTGTGACACCCCGATTTAATTTAAATATTAATTAAGTGAGGATTTAATTATTTAATTAAATGAAGTCTCGAGTATTAATTTTAGTGGATTAATTGGGTCATTAAATGAGGAAATGTGTTGAGGTGTGCAGAGTAAACGATGGGTGTAAGAGAGTAAATCACTCTACTAAGTATTAAGTTTTAATTATTTTATTTTATTGGAATAATTAAAGGAACATTAAAAGGAATATAAAAAGGGAAAAGAAAGAAAGAATAGGTTTTTTTGGAGAAACTGTTTTCACGTGGAATTGGAGAGAAGAGGAAAAGAGAGGAAAAGCCGACACCAAGAGAATCGAAGAATCATCGCGAGGTAAGGGGTGGTTTCGATCGATTAATATGCCTTATGGGTTTTGGGAATCATAGGGATAATTGGGTATGTTAGAGAATTTGAATTATGATGATTATGAGTTATAGGAAATAAACCATATTTGTGTCAGTGTTGGAAATTAGGGATCATAAGTATGTCAGGTAATTGATAAGGATGAATAAACCATGTTGTTTGATGTTATAATGGTGTGAAATGACGATGAAATGATGTTCCTAATGTACCAAATCGTATTAGTAAGTTTGGAAATGAGTAAGAATGAAAAATGCTGTCAAAACGTAATAAAAATGCTGTCAGAGGTCGTGGGAACCGGTTCCCTGTGGGGAGGAACCGAGTTCCCAGTGTTAAATTGCAGAAACTGGGAAAAATAGACTCAGGAACCGGTTCCCGTATATGTCGGAACCGGTTCCCCATTCAAAAACCAGGGCCGAGGTATTTTTAACTCACAGGAATCGGTTCCTGTATAGGTAGGAACCGGGTTCCATGTGCATTTTTCCAATTTTTCTAAAACTTCAAAAATTCATATTTTCTAAACCGTAACTCCGATTCGAGTGCCGTTTTCGGCGTTATTTCCTAAATTTTAAATACTACCTTTTGGAAAGAGAAAAACATTATTTCTCTAAATTATTTTTAAAATGGTCGCGCTCCCGATTTTTGAAAAGGATGAGTAATTGAGAATAATGAGAATTATTGTGAATGGTATGAGTTACCTATGAGGTATTGATGCTTACAGTGTTATATAATTGTTATTCATTTTGATTGAATGAGATACACTGGTGAATTGACATGATGTGATTTGTATTAATATCATGATATGTGAAATGATGATGGCATGCTTTTATGATGCATGCATATACATTTATTGATTTGGTTCATTCCCATTGTGCGGAAGTGAACTGGTTGAGCCAATATACTTACCCGGAGGTTGAGGTAGTGAGGATGGATTCTTGACCCAATAGCTATGGGCGAATCATGAATTTGCACTGTCTATCCACATGTAAACGGAGCGGTGTGTGTGAACTCGGTTCACGTTTTGGTACCACATGCATAGAGTCTGCATTGCATATGGGATTGTAATATGTTAGGATGGATTCCAATGTTGCAATTTCCATTGTTTGAATTATGTACATGTTCATTGTGTGAGCTGTGTTGTGAATTGATTATGACTTGTGCTTGATTAATGGATTAATGTATCTTTTATTCTATTGTATTCTAAAAACGTATAATGCATGTTATATTGAATTGAGATCTCACCCTTACTCAACATTTTCAGATCCGAAGTGATTAGCTGCTTGGAATTGGTGAAGATAGCTCTAGTATTGAGTCAGTCAGTTAGTCCGCGTGTCAGTGTCGTGCTCTGGTAGATGTAACACTGTGGAACGGTTGTTTGAATCCTTTAATGGATATTTTTGAATAACTTGGAATTATGTTGACTTATTATCCTGGAATTCTTTAATGTTGTGATTCAGGTTTTAGTTTATTATTCTGGAATACTGTGAATGTTGTATTCAAAATTTTTGGTTATGTTACATTTCCGCTGTTAAACATAACTGTTGCATTATTTATTTGATAAGTCTTCTTTGGTGGAAGCATGACACATGTTTGGAAAATTTTTATGGTTTAAATTGTGACGCCTTCTTGGTTATGATTAAATATTCTGATTATTATTATAAAAACGCGGGTAAATAGAAGGGGGTGTTACAATAGTGGTATCAGAGCATAGTCGGTCTAGTCTTAGTGTCATTATCCCTTTTAGTATGCGACTTGTGTAAGTAACACTGTCGATACTTGTGTGCTGATGTAGGTTGTTTTGTAATGTTACAGAACAATGGCTGGAAGAGGTAACGGAAGGAATGATGATGCTATTGCTGAGGCTTTGGGGATGTTAGCTGGAGTACTCGGAGGGAATCAGCAGGGAGCTGCGATCGGTGCTGACAGACAATTGGGGAATTTTCAGAGGAATAATCCTCCATTGTTCAAGGGTGCACATGATCCCGAGGGTGCCCAGAAATGGTTGAAGGAGATCGAGAGGATCTTCAGAGTGATTGATTGTGCTGAGGGACTGAAGGTGAGATATGGTACTCACATGTTGGCAGAAGAAGCTGATGACTGGTGGGTTGCTACCAGGACTGAATTGGAAGAAGATGGAATTGCATTGACTTGGGCTGTGTTCAGGAGGGCTTTTCTGAGAAGGTATTTTCCTGAAGACATTCGGGGTAAGAAAGAGATCGAATTTCTGGAGCTCAAGCAAGGCAACAAGTCTGTGAGTGAGTATGCGACCAAGTTTACTGAGTTAGCAAAGTATTATGCTAATTATCCTAACGGTGCAGATGGAGAATTTTCTAAATGTATCAAGTTTGAGAATGGTTTGCGTGACGAGATCAAGCAGGGAATCAGGTATCAGCGTATTAGAAGGTTTCCTGACTTGGTTGATTGTAGTAGGATTTTGGAAGAAGATCTTGCTAGTACTAAGTCAAATGCTCAGAGTTATGCTGATCGTAAAGGCAAGAGACATATGGATTGTGGTAAGCCGTACGATAGAAATAATCAGAAATCTGGAGGTTGGAAGAAGCCTAGTGGGGGAGACTCTAGTTCTTCGGGTTCTTCCGTAAAGTGTTACAGATGTGGTGAATTGGGTCACCGAGCTCCTGAATGCAAGAATGAGGCGAGGAAGTGTAACAATTGTGGAAGGTTTGGTCATTTAGCTGCTGAGTGTAGATCCAGAAAGATAACATGTTACAACTGTGGTGAAGAAGGACACACTCGTCCGCAGTGTACTAAACCAAAGAAAGAGCAAGCCGGTGGAAAGGTGTTCGCTTTGTCAGGGTCAGATGTTAAGCCTGATGATCGGTTGATTAAAGGTACATGTTTTATTAATGGCATACCTTTAATAGCAATTATTGATACTGGAGCGACACATTCTTTTATTTCTTTGGATTGTGCTAAGAGATTGAATTTGGAAATTTCTAATTTGGATGGAAGTATGGTTATTGACACTCCTGCGTCGGGGTCAGTGACTACTTCGTATGTTTGTAGGAATTGTCCTATTGTTATTTTTGATAGAGGCTTCGGTATGGATTTAGTGTGCCTACCATTAGAACAACTTGATATTATCCTTGGAATGAACTGGTTGGTCTTCAACCAGGTTCATATCAATTGTTTTGAGAAGATCTTATTTCCTGAAGAAGTTAAGGTGGAAGATGAGACTATGTCAGTTAAGAAGATGAATTCAGCTGTTAGAGATGGTGCTGTGGTGTTTATGTTATATTCTTTGACGGAAGTGAAAGGAAAGGCTAAGAGTGGTGAACTTCCAGTTGTTAATGAATTTCCAGAGGTGTTTCCGGAAGATGTGAATGAGTTACCACCTGAGAGAGAGGTGGAGTTTGCCATAGATTTAATTCACGGAACTAGTCTGTCGATGGCGCCTTATCGCATGTCGGCATCCGAGTTGTCGAGTTGAAGAAGCGATTAGAGGAGTTGCTTGAGAAGAAATTTATTAGGCCTAGTGTTTCACCGTGGTGCATTGTTGGTTAAGAAGAAGGAAGGTACAATGAGATTGTGTGTTGACTACAGGCAATTGAATAAAGTGACAATCAAGAATCGGTATCCATTGCCGAGGATTGATGATTTGATGGATCAGTTGGTCGAAGCGTGTGTATTTAGCAAAATTGATCTGAGGTCTGGATATCATCAGATTCGTGTTAAGGCGGGAGACATTCAGAAGACTGCATTCAGAACAAGGTATGGGCATTATGAGTATTCTGTTATGCCATTTGGAGTTACTAATGCACCTGGTGTGTTTATGGAGTATATGAACAGGATCTTTCATCCGTATCTTGACAAGTTTGTGGTGGTGTTTATTGACGACATCCTGATTTATTCAAAGAATGACGAAGAGCATGCAAAGCATCTGAGGATTGTATTGGAATTGTTGAAAGAAAAGAGACTTTATGCTAAGTTGTCTAAATGTGAGTTTTGGTTAAGCGAAGTGAGTTTTCTTGGTCATGTGATTTCCAAGAATGGTATTGTTGTTGATCCTACCAAAGTAGAAGCGGTATCTCAGTGGGAAGCGCCGAAGAATGCTTCAGAGATTCGTAGTTTTCTTGGTCTTGCAGGTTACTACAGGAAGTTCATTGAGGGATTTTCGAAGCTAGCGTTACCGTTGACTAAGTTGACGAGAAAAGGTCAAGCATTTGTTTGGGATATAGATTGTGAGAAAGGATTCCAGGAATTGAAGAGGAGGTTGACTAGTGCTCCGATTCTAATTTTGCCGAATCCAGAAGAATCTTTTGTGGTGTATTGTGATGCGTCCTTAATGGGTTTAGGAGGTGTTTTGATGCAAGATAAGCAGGTTGTGGCTTATGCTTCAAGACAGTTAAAGACTCATGAAAGGAATTATCCGACTCATGATTTAGAGTTAGCGGTGTTGTGTTTGTGTTGAAATTGTGGAGCATTATCCGTATGGTTCACGGTTTGAAGTGTTCAAAGATCATAAGAGCTCAAGTATCTCTTTGATCGAAAGAGTTGAATATGAGGCAGAGAAGATGGTTAGAGTTTCTCAAGGATTATGATTTTGGTTTGAATTACCATCCTGGTAAGGCAAACGTGGTAGCAGATGCATTGAGCAGGAAGTCTTTGCATATGTCGATGTTAATGGTTCGTGAATTGGAATTGGTGGAACAATTCAGAGACTTGAGTTTGGTTTGTGAAACTACTCAGAATAGTGTGAAGTTGGGCATGTTGAAGCCGACTAGTGGTATTTTGGAAGAGATTCGAAATGGACAGAAGTCTGATGTTGGTTTAGTGGACAAGCTGACATGGATTAACCAAGGTCAAGGAGGTGAATTTCGAATTGACGAGAATGGTGTTATGAGATTTGGTGAAAGAGTGTGTGTTCCGGATGTTGCTGAGATCAGAAAGAGTATCTTAGAAGAAGGACATCGTAGTGGATTGAGTATTCATCCTGGTGCTACTAAGATGTATCATGATTTGAAGAAGTTATTTTGGTGGCCTGGAATGAAAAAGGAAATTGCTGAGTTTGTGTACGCATGTTTGGTGTGTCAGAAATCGAAGATTGAACATCGAGGTCGGATTGATGGAACCGTTGTTTGTACCGAATGGAAATGGGATGGAATTTCAATGGATTTCGTGTCCGGTTTGCCGAGGACGACGAAGAACTGATTCTATTTGGGTTATTGTCGACCGATTGACAAAGTCGCTCACTTCATTCCGATAAGAATGGATTATCCGATGGAGAGGTTGGCAGAGTTGTATGTCGAAAAGGTTGTAAGTTTGCATGGTATTCCGTCTAGCATTGTGTCGGATAGAGATCCGAGGTTTACTTCTAAGTTCTGGACAGGATTGCAGGAGGCTCTAGGTACTAAGTTACGATTGAGTTCGCATATCATCCATGCATGATGGTCGACGGAGAGGGCGATTATCGTTAGAAGATTTCTTGAGCTTGTGTGTTAGAAAAGGTGGAGCTTGGGATAGCTATTTGCCGTTGATAGAGTTTACCTACAACAATAGTTTTCATTCGAGCATCGGTATGGCTCCGTTTGAGGCATTGTATGGTAGGAGATGTCGGACACCGTTGTGTTGGTATGAATCTGGAGAGAGTGCCGTGATTGGACCAGATATTGTTCAACAAACTTCAGAAAAGATTAAGATGATTCAGGAGAAGATGAGGACTTCTCAGAGCCGTCAGAAAAGTTATCATGATAAGAGGAGGAAAGATCTTGAGTTTAATGAAGCAGACCATGTGTTTATGAGAGTTACTCCGATGACGGGTATTGGTCGGGCCTTGAAGTCAAAGAAGTTGACTCCGCGCTTTATTGGTCCGTTTCAGATTACCAAAAGAGTTGGGAAAGTTGCTTATCAGATTGCTTTACCGCCGTCACTTGCTAATTTGCATGATGTTTTCCATGTATCTCAGTTGAGGAGGTACATTGCGGATCCGTCTCATGAAATTCAAATAGATGATGTTCAGGTGCGGGATAACTTGACTGTTGAAGCAGTGCCTGCAAGAATTGAGGATCGGAAAGTGAAGCAATTGCGAGGTAAAGAGATAGCACTGGTAAGAGTAGCTTGGGAGGACCAAAGGAAATGTAACTTGGGAACTGGAGAGTCAGATGAAGGACTCGTATCCCGAACTGTTCGTCTAAGGTATGTTTTCGAGGACGAAAACTCTTTTAGTGGGGGAGAGTTGTGACACCCCGATTTAATTTAAATATTAATTAAGTGAGGATTTAATTATTTAATTAAATGAAGTCTCGAGTATT
This sequence comes from Vicia sativa, assembly GCA_021764765.1. Lineage (NCBI taxonomy): Eukaryota > Viridiplantae > Streptophyta > Magnoliopsida > Fabales > Fabaceae > Vicia > Vicia sativa. Next base: position 151,393,061 of record CM038794.1, read on the forward strand.
AATTTTAGTGGATTAATTGGGTCATTAAATGAGGAAATGTGTTGAGGTGTGCAGAGTAAACGGTGGGTGTAAGAGAGTAAATCACTCTACTAAGTATTAAGTTTTAATTATTTTATTTTATTGGAATAATTAAAGGAACATTAAAAGGAATATAAAAAGGGAAAAGAAAGAAAGAATAGGTTTTTTTGGAGAAACTGTTTTCACGTGGAATTGGAGAGAAGAGGAAAAGAGAGGAAAAGCCGACACCAAGAGAATCGAAGAATCATCGCGAGGTAAGGGGTGGTTTCGATCAATTAATATGCCTTATGGGTTTTGGGAATCATAGGGATAATTGGGTATGTTAGAGAATTTGAATTATGATGATTATGAGTTATAGGAAATAAACCCTATTTGTGTCAGTGTTGGAAATTAGGGATCATAAGTATGTCAGGTAATTGATAAGGATGAATAAACCATGTTGTTTGATGTTATAATGGTGTGAAATGACGATGAAATGATGTTCCTAATGTACCAAATCGTATTAGTAAGTTTGGAAATGAGTAAGAATGAAAAATGCTGTCAAAACGTAATAAAAATGCTGTCAGAGGTCGTGGGAACCGGTTCCCTGTGGGGAGGAACCGAGTTCCCAGTGTTAAATTGCAGAAACTGGGAAAAATAGACTCAGGAACCGGTTCCCGTATATGTCGGAACCGGTTCCCCATTCAAAAACCAGGGCCGAGGTATTTTTAACTCACAGGAATCGGTTCCTGTATAGGTAGGAACCGGGTTCCATGTGCATTTTTCCAATTTTTCTAAAACTTCAAAACTTCATATTTTCTAAACCGTAACTCCGATTCGAGTGCCGTTTTCGGCGTTATTTCCTAAATTTTAAATACTACCTTTTGGAAAGAGAAAAACATTATTTCTCTAAATTATTTTTAAAATGGTCGCGCTCCCGATTTTTGAAAAGGATGAGTAATTGAGAATAATGAGAATTATTGTGAATGGTATGAGTTACCTATGAGGTATTGATGCTTACAGTGTTATATAATTGTTATTCATTTTGATTGAATGAGATACACTGGTGAATTGACATGATGTGATTTGTATTAATATCATGATATGTGAAATGATGATGGCATGCTTTTATGATGCATGCATATACATTTATTGATTTGGTTCATTCCCATTGTGCGGAAGTGAACTGGTTGAGCCAATATACTTACCCGGAGGTTGAGGTAGTGAGGATGGATTCTTGACCCAATAGCTATGGGCGAATCATGAATTTGCACTGTCTATCCACATGTAAACGGAGCGGTGTGTGTGAACTCGGTTCACGTTTTGGTACCACATGCATAGAGTCTGCATTGCATATGGGATTGTAATATGTTAGGATGGATTCCAGTGTTGCAATTTCCATTGTTTGAATTATGTACATGTTCATTGTGTGAGCTGTGTTGTGAATTGATTATGACTTGTGCTTGATTAATGGATTAATGTATCTTTTATTCTATTGTATTCTAAAAACGTATAATGCATGTTATATTGAATTGAGATCTCACCCTTACTCAACATTTTCAGATCCGAAGTGATTAGCTGCTTGGAATTGGTGAGGATAGCTCTAGTATTGAGTCAGTCAGTTAGTCCGCGTGTCAGTGTCTTGCTCTGGTAGATGTAACACTGGGGAACGGTTGTTGGAATCCTTTAATGGATATTTTTGAATAACTTGGAATTATGTTGACTTATTATCCTGGAATTCTTTAATGTTGTGATTCAGGTTTTAGTTTATTATTCTGGAATACTGTGAATGTTGTATTCAGAATTTTTGGTTATGTTACATTTCCGCTGTTAAACATAACTGTTGCAATATTTATTTGATAAGTCTTCTTCGGTGGAAGCATGACACATGTTTGGAAAATTTTTATGGTTTAAATTGTGACGCCTTCTTGGTTATGATTAAATATTCTGATTATTATTATAAAAACGCGGGTAAATAGAAGGGGGTGTTACACATACGGCTTATCAATCTACGCGATTCATCAGAAAATCAAGAGCAGTCGAATAAAAACATATTTGAGTGTTTGTATTGAAAAGTCAACAAAAGTCAAAGTTTGACCGAGCGGAATTTCTGGTCAAAATTATTGTCAAAAATCGACATTTGAGAAAATATGATCATTTGTTGAGAAAAGTCGGAAGAATCGGAAGAAAATGAGGTTTCTTGCCTTTTAAGTAACCTTGGACATAGGAATTTTTTCTAAAGTTTTAAGCACTTTGTGTTCACGGAGCCATGTTGTTGACTCTCTATCTCACTCGTATGTGGTCGGAAGTTTGTGAATCGGTAGTCGTTGGAAAGAGCGCATTTCGTACTCCAAATTTTTCCTTGTGAAGATTTCTCCAAAAATGCCTAGATCTCGAGTTGTGAGACTCCGAAGTTTAATGTTCATAACTTTTGAAGTTCATACTTAGTGAAATTTTGGGTGTTTTTTAATGTGTTCAAGTGCTCGACTTCGGAGGTATTTTACATGTGTTTCCAAGCATCATTTTGCGTCAGGTTCAAAATCAAAGTTATTCATTTAGCAGCAATCTACAACTTTGCTGAAGGAATCGAATTAATTCGGAGCTCGGATCACAAGTTATGAGGCTCGGAAGTTATGAATTCATCATGATTACTGTTACGGCGTCGACGAATTCGCTCTCTTCCTCATTAATTATTGTCGTTTTTTTGCTACAAGACTCGAGCGATCTTGCTGAGTTTATTTCTCGTAAAGCTATTATTTTCTTGGATGCTTATGTTCATCATTGAGTTGTAGCGTTCTTTTGGAAGAGATTCAAGGCGTGCGAAATTGCAATAGATCTATCTTTGTGTCATGATTTTCCGATGATAATATGAGAATGATTAAGAATGGAGGTCGGAAACAAGTGCAGAGCATAATTTCGAGTAGAATGGTGCCATATTCATGAGTCTCCATGGTGTTTCGTAGCTCCAGCGAGTTGTCCATCGGAGAAGAAGGTTGCGCAGCTGTTGAGTTCATTTTTCAGAAAGCGCGTGGAATTTCTTTTGCCCTATACGTGGCACGAGGTTACTGGCTACATTCTTTTACTTATAATCTTTGTAAGGGATTAAGCCAGGGTGACGAGACTCACAATCTCCTTTAATCTGATTTAATACTAAAGTTGAATCACCGTACACGTCCAGAATTTTGATTCTAAGGTCGATGGCTTCTTCGAGACCCATTATACAAGCTTCAAATTTCAAAATATTGTTGGTACAATAAAACATCAACCTTGTTGTGAAAGGGATATGAGTTGCTTGAGCATTGATGATCACAACACCGATTCCCTTTACACAAGCATTCACGGCTCTATCAAACACCATGTTGTCATACCCCAAAATTTGCCCTCCTACTCCTCAAGACATTTCATACCTCCATACTCAAGGATTCCTCAAGGGTTGGTCAGACAAACCTTCTCCTAGGCAATCAACCCAAACTAGGGTTTGGTTATCCTCAGATTAGGATGGACTTCCAACATCTCCAATGGTCATCATGCCTCCTCATATGCTTCAAAGATTCTCCATGTCAAGTTTCAAGCCTCACAAGTCAAATTTCCTCAGACAATTGCTCAGATGGTTGAAAATCAATTGTATTGGACAAAAAGTCAACCGTGGTCAACATACAGTCAAACTTCATGATTTTTGGTCAACATCCTCATTTTGAAGTTACATTCATCATTTGATCAAGGGTTGATCATGATTCATCAAGAAAACGCAAGATTTGCTCAAAAGTCAAACTTTCCAAATTAGGGTTTCTTAATGAAAAGTCAACTGAACTTCGACTGAGCATAACTTCTTCATACTTTCTCAGAAATTTTTCCACCACATCTCATTTTAAAGAGAATTCAATTCTCTACAACTTCATGTCTCACAAGAATGTTCAAAAAAGCTTCATTTTGAAGATATGGATCAAAACATTACAGGTCATTTTCAAAGTCAACAAAAAGTCAACTTTTTGTAATGAAGTTTTATTGAGCATGGAAACTCCCATTGAGATGAAACCAAATAGGTTGTTTAGAGGACACCTAGAGCTTTCTAAAAAGTCCAAGAACACTCAAAAATATGGAAAATTGAGCAAAATACACCTTGCACAAGTTGGGCATTTTTTGACAATTGCACAAAGAGAAATGTTTGTCAAAATCCAAAATTTTGCAAATGGGCCTAGTTTTTCTTGGTTTAAACTTGTTCCTTATCTTATTTGGAACCTTCATGCCCAATGCCACTAATTTTATCTTTATTTTTCTATTTAATTTGGATTTTATTCATTTAAAAACAAATTAAATTAAAACATAAGGTATAAAATCAAAATTAAATGCAAAGTTGATTTTTTCTCATTCTTGAGATCCAAGCAACTCATACAAGCTGGCAAATTTCGAAATTTGCATTGATTTGGCAAGAAATTGATTGAAATTGGATCAAAAAAGGAAGATTTGATTTTGTACAAAATCAAATAATTTTTGCATTGATTGATCAATATTTGTTCTTCAATTCAGCCCAAAATCCATCCATTATAAATATACAATGCATACAACATGAAAAAGGACAGAAAAATTGCCTCAAGAACCCTATTCCAAAGTAAAAAAAACGTGTCCTTGAAGGTATTTGCAGCCCTTGTTCAAGTGGATTTCAGTTGATTTTGAGCATTCCATCACATTCCTTGGAGTCTTTAGAGTCGATCCAGACCTTTACAAGTTGCAAAACCATCAAGAAACACGAAATTCATAATTCGGTTTGTCAACTTTTTTCCAAAATCGATTTTTGATTATCATGCATTTTTAACATGTTTTGATGTTTGTTTTGTGTTTAGAACAAAGTTTGCAAGCTTTCTGGATAGCTCAATTGCATTTTCGTGGCCTGAAACGTGATTCACCATAGTTAGGGTTTTCTGAACCGATTTAGAGTTTCTCTAAATACGAAAAATTGGACGAAACCGATACCACCATCGTGCTCAGAACGATGTTTCTAATCGATCCATGGCTTTGAATCTCATTTATATTGCTTATATTGGATTTTTGATATTTGCAGGGGCCATAGCGTTGAACTCAGCCGACGCTAAGTTTTCAAAAATTCAAACGAAGAAGATGAAGATCTTCGCGCGTGTTCTGGGCAATCAGAAGGCAACAACGTTTAAAAACGTTTCGTTTCAATTCTTAAACACGTGGACGCTCTAGCTCAGTTGGTCATGGCAGCGCGTGTGTGAAGCAAGGGACACCGGTTCGAGCCTGGGCAGGACCAAATATTTTTTACAAGTTTGCAAAACTAATTCTTATTTTTCTATTTTCTGTAATATTTTCCATCTAATTTAATTTATCTTTAATATTTTTTATCATGCATCTAAAAAACTCCAAAAATATTTCTTTTTTGCATTATTATCAGAAAAATACTTATTTAATTTTTAGCATTAAAATTAATATTTTTGCATGCATATTTTGTTTAATTACTAATTAATCATTAATTTGATTTTTAATTGTTTTTAAATTACCAAAACGATCCAGAAAATTACCAAAAATTTATCTTATCATATTAATGTCATCACTAATCAAAAACCTTTTTCCTCATTCAAAAATCATGTTTTTACTAACATTTTTTCCTCTTATGCAATTTTCTCGTATTTCCGATTATGTATTTGTTCACAGGTTGTAAAGTTTCGGACGATTTTTCTTGCTTTTCTTTTTCAATTATGTAATTGCCTATGGGATGTAATAGTTTAATTAGGACTTTTATTTTCCGCACTCTTATTATGTAACTGCCCCAAAGCCATGTAATAGCGTAGGACTTTATCTTTTTGCATTTTACATTTCCGCAATTTACTTTCTGCACCCTATAAACTGCTAGTAATTAGACGTGCATGGCAAGATAAAATTGGACATAGATCACTCATAATTTCAAGATAAAATATCTGAATCGACACACTCTTTTCACACATGCACCCCTTAGGGTAATTCTCTCTCGTTGCCTTTACGAATACAAATGGTCAAGTCCCTCGAACGTAGAGGTACCCTAGAACCGTTGCCTACAAACATACCATCATAGTCCCTTCGATACAAAGATCATAGACCCACGATGTCGCCTACGAATACATGATCCTGACCCTCGATTGTCGCCTACGAAAAATGATGATAGTCCCTTCGAATGTGCTAGGATACTCCTACAAGTTGCCTTCCATGACCATCCGATGTCCCTTCGAATGTCCCTTCTACATCCAACGAATAGGGCTACCTATCAACTAATGATATGGATAGAACTATTCTAAAGGAACGTAAAACAACACGAAAATGACCAATTCTGAGTAGGTAATAAGACTTTTAGTTGCTTGCTCTATCAAATACTTTTCACACCTCACACTTTTTGTCAAAGTTCAAACTCTTCTCAAAATGAAACATTTCCGAACACTTTGTATACATTCCTACATGAATCATTACAAAGTCAAAGCGAAATGCCTTTTTCAAAAACATTTCTTTTCAAACACACAGAAAGCACTTTTAAAAATGATCTAAGAGCAACTAAGAGCCCGTAGATAACTACGGATGAAAACAGGTGCTAATACCTTCCCTTTTCATAACCTTCTCCCTTATTCAGAATCTAACGAAGGTCTTTTCCTGTTCTTTTCACCTTCCCTTAATTGGATAAAAGAAAAGTCGGTGGTGACTCTTGCTATCCGCACATTTGCGATACAAAAATCTCAAAGTCAGTTCACCGTATTACACATGCCCCATCGGGACTCGGGATCTGGGCCTTCCTCACTCTAAGGCTCATCACAATCTTTCATTTTCAAGTATATTACATCCTCATCAGGAAAGTCAAATTCAACAGATTGATCATCATCAACCAGACGATGAGCTAGGTATTCCGCTAGTACAATGCTTTTAATAGCCTTCTGGGTGCAATATTCAATATCATATTCAGATAACAACATCTGCCAACGAGCAATTTTTCCTGTAAGAGAAGAATTTTCAAAGATGTACTTGATCGAATCCATTCGAGAGATCAACCAAGTAGTATGATTCAACATATATTGTCGCAGACGCTTCGCAGCCCATGCTAAAGCACAACAAGTCTTTTCCAACATAGAATACCAGGACTCACAGTCAGTGAACTTCTTGCTCAAGTAATAAATGGGATATTCTTTCTTTCCTATTTCATCTTGTTGTCCCAAAATACAACCCACGGAACTTTCCAACACAGTTAGATATAGAACCAATGGTCTTCCTTCAACAGGAGGGAGAAATATAGGAAGCTCGAGCAAATACTCTTTCACACTTTCAAATGCACTTTGGCAATCATCGGTCCATAAGCAACCTTGATATTTCTTTAACAGTTTGAATATTGGTTTAATTCAATTATTATTTATTTTTGTGAAAAGGGTTTTTTCTAATTACCATTTTTCAAGAAAAATTAGAAAATAAAAGACAAATTTGGAATGAAAAAACAAACTTTTATTAATGATCTTAAATTTCAAAACAAATTGATTTTGCCCATACAACATCACTTTCACCTTGGGTTGAGTGAGGATTATTATTTGAAAATTTAAACAAGCTAAAGTGAATTACTTCGACACATGAATGCAAGTGAGGATGTCAATAGCAGTCCAATTAAAAACTCTGACTCCATGCTGTAATACGGTGAACTGACTTTGAGATTTTTGTATCGCAAATGTGCGGATAGCAAGAGTCGCCACCGACTTTTCTTTTATCCAATTAAGGGAAGGTGAAAAGAACAGGAAAGACCTTCGTTAGATTCTGAGTAAGGGAGGTCTCCATTGAGTGGGGGATCTCATGTTTCCTTCTTCGGGATTACTCCCTAAAAGTTAACATGACTATACCTCCCGTCCTATCTTAAGTTTTCCCGAGTCCGGGTATAGGAGCTCAAAAAGAAGATCACCAAATGCCCTTGAAAACCAAAAAAATAATCCAGATAAAGAAGCATACAATATATAAAACCATATAACACATATATCAAAATAAACAAAAATAGGGTCAACCCACTTAGAGATGGTCCAGCAGTAGGTCAAACATCCCCAACAGAGTCGCCACTTTTTCTGTGGCGGCAAAAACTGCGAGTATAAGCCATTAAATTGACTTAACTCAAAAAATAACAAAAGAGTCGCCACCGCGTTTTTATTTTATCCAAAGAAATAGGAAAAATAGCAAATAAAATCCTAACAAAAGATAAGAGATCTGGGGTCGGGGGTTAGTTATGCAAAGGGAAGGTGTTAGGAACCCAAAGCATCTATGGTATTCCGTAGGAACCTTTTTGAAAATTTGTATATATGTGCTAAAAAAGGAGTATATGTACAAAAGTGTCTGGAAAGATGAGAAAAAAGTATTTTTTTTACAATTTTTGGTTTGATAGAACTTCCAATGAGTTCCAGGCCTACATACCAACAATGTGCGATGTTGAAACCAAAACCAAGTAGTTTGGTTAAAAAAGACCAAAATTGTGTGTTGGTTTATTTTAAGAAAATGTTAGTTTGAAAAGTTACAAAGAGCTCAAAAAAATTTTGAATGAGGTTAGGTGTTTTTTAGTCTTATGAAAAGAAAAGTCAAAGTATTATTACATGGATTGGAAGTTTATTAAGAAAAGAAGTTTGAAAATTCATGGACCTAAGTCCAAGTTTTTTATGAAAGCGGTTCGAGTTTTGAAAACAAGAATCCTTTGAAAAAGATGGATGATTTTGAAAATTAAAGAATGGGGAGGAGATGAAGAGGCTAACCTATGTATATAAAGTAAAAGGTAAGAGTAAAGAAAGATCTAACTGGGTGAAACTACTAGTACTTGACATCAAGAGTCAATACCATATCTCATCCTTTGCATTACCACATAAATAACAAATAATCAGACAAAAAAAACAAGCCTCGGATAAGGCAATGCCTCAGATGAACTCTCTTGTCTCTAGAAAAACAGGCAGAGTAACGACTATATTTTGAGAAAATCCACTCCTAATGGAGTATAACGGAATAACCTGAATACAAAGATAATAGCCAAACAAGACAGAATAACACCAAGGGCACAAAATACTCCATGATAAGGTAGGGGTCCTAATCCTAAGTCCAAAGATCAAGCTCCAAGCACAGGAATAGTAACCAAGTCCAATTAAGAGTTTTTTTATGTTTAAGGTTGAATTATTAAGTGTTTGGAAAAGAAAAATAAAGGTCAAGTGAGCAAATTCAAAATAACAAGAAAATAAAATGCTCAAGTGAGCAAAGGGAAAATGACATAGAAAAATAAAATGCTCAAGTAAACAATGAAAAAAATGGCATGGAATGTAAATGCTAAAATAAAGGCGCATAAAAATAAAGAACATAAAAGTAAAAGCGAAAAGTAAAGAGAAAAAAAATAAAAGGCAATAAATAATGGTTAGCAAAATGACTATCTTGAAACTTGTCAAGTATATCATCGAATTGTTAATTGTTAGTCGTCAGCAAGGTAACCATCTTAAAACTTACGCATGAAGGCTTGCCAGAAGTTTGATAGAATCAACGCGACCACACGACAAGTTTCAATTTTTTTTGTCAAGTATATCACCGGTTTTGGAATTATCACATCACTTAATCAAAGATGATTGAGAATTTCAAATGGACAAGGTTAGTAGAAATTTGCCTGAAGCTTGATTAGAAATCAACGCCACCATACGAAAAGTGCCACAAGTGTTGACCCAAAATCAAAGCTCAAAGCATCTTTGGGGCTTATGTTAGAACATTGAAGTTCATGCCACCAATTGATCACTTTCCGATTCAGGACAAAATAAAAATAAGATGAAGAAATAAGCAATGTAGCGCTATGTTAGGCAATCGCCAAGTGACTTATGTAGAAGCCACCCTACAACGAGGTCGGTCAATGGTGATGTATGTGTTGAAAAAGCAAACGAGAAGAACGATATGTAGATCACCTTCTAATGTTTGTCAACACATATGAAATAAAAAAGAATGATAGATCAACTTGGATTATCTTCTCTAATTTCTTTCATTTATAAGCTCGATCACTCATCTTGGTGGATTAAGGCACAAAATATATTGTTGACTCAAAGCACCAAGAATTAATTGTATAAATCCTTTGATAGATTTGAATCACCAATACATTTCTCCAACTTCATCAATACCCAAAGTCCATTGAGATTAAATAGGAATTAGGTGTACAAGACTATAATCCAAGGCAATCATCAAAAGAATGCAGTAAAAGAAGAGTAAAGATCCAAAACAAGTAAAAAACAAGTGATATCACAATTTACACTCTGTGCAATCGATTGCAGCAGGAGGCAAATCAATTGCACACTGCAATTTTTTCAATTTTTTCATAACGTGGCCCGTGAAATCGATTGCAGCAGAGTAGAAATCGATTCCACACTGTAAAAATCAGAAAAATCACATTTCTAAAGGCCAAATTCTTGCTCAAAAATTTTCACAAACACCTTGTGTTCCTTGATTTAAGTGAGCACAAAAATTCCAACTAATTCTTGAGATTTTAAAATAAATGAAACTAAAAATAAATTCTCAATGAATCAAACAACAACAATTATAAAGAGATCACATAATCAAGGATGAAGATCAATACTCACCACTTGTAGATCTTGAGAGAAATTTGCAAGAGTAACACTTTAAATTGCTTGACTTCAACTTCAAAAATCAGAATCACAAGCTTAGATCTAAGGAAATGAAGAAGAAAAATAGAGTGGATGGAGGTTTAACTTAAAGAATTGGAGAATTTCAATGAAGAATTCAACAATCTTTTTGAAGAAGAAAGAGCTTGAAGTGAATTTGAAGAATTGGGGAAAATGAGAGAATGAGAAGAAATTTTGACAAGGTGTATTTGTCTATCAAAAGCTTGAGATTTGAATGAGAGGAGGCCTCTATTTATAAGGTTTTGGTTTGGGAATGAGTGGTGGTTTAGAGTTTAGTTTGGAAATTTGAATTAGGCTTGGAAATTGATTTTGGATCCAAAATTGAATCAATTAGTAATGAATTTCAAAATTAAAAGAAAATAAAAAAAGAAATTGGAGCCTAAGCCCACAAACTTGAAAATTGCTCAATTTTTCAAAATTTTGCGCAGTGCAATCGATTTGCACTCTGCACCCTAGTGCAAATCGATTGCACTAAGTGTATTTTTAATCAAAGGTTAGCAGATGAAATAAATGCAGATCAATCATGCATGTAGAACACAGTTAGGGTTCTTGGTGATTCCTTAAGAGCAAACATAGGAATCACACAACCTTGTTTGTGATCTTAATGCATTGTGATAATTAGATGATGAGGGATATTATGGGAAAAAATTGGGGTACAACAGGCAGTCTAGGCAAATGTTAGGGATTCAAAGCCTACGACTATGTCTCGTCAAGATCATATACCTATAGAATACACTACTATCAACTTCAAATGGCGCATATCAGTTCAATCACATTCTTTTGGAAGCAAGGAGATGAGATAGTCAAAAATATATAAGCAATAGAAGAGTTGAAACTCGACGAGATTGTTTCCACATAACTTTAACTATTTTCCAAATGTTTCAGACAATTTCCTCTTACAAGGATATTTATCTCTCTGTACACGAAATGCCTGTCTATAGCCCTACTTTTCAATATTAATACAATTTCCCTTTTCCAGTTCCAAACTTTTACTTTTATCTATTTGTTTGCATAAATTCCAATCTTTGATTTGAATTATTATATGCATCTGACAATAAATACATGTTCACAAATACATAAAAAGTGAACAGAAACAATAATTACTACAGGCTCTAGGAATTAAGATGACAACCCAAGTCACCAACACATCCCCGTAGAATCAGTTTCAGAGAAAACATTCCCACCGAATAATCTCTACAGATACCCGCAGAGACAGATTTCCCAACGAGGTCACTACTTTATCATCTCCTTTCAACAATGTCCAACGCTTCTGTTCATCACATTAGTCCCCGAGCAGTGATCATATCCACACATCACATTAGTCCCCGAGCAGTGATCGTCTCAAATCATCACGTCACTCCTCGAGCAGTGATCGTCTCAACTTATCACGTCATTCCCCACGCAATTATTATCTATACCCTTAACTCATCACGTTAGTCCCCGAGCAGTTATCGTATCAACTTATCACATTAGTCCCCGAGCAGTGATCGTTTCAACTCATCACGTTAGTCCCCGAGCAGTGATCATATCAACTCATCACGTTAGTCCCCAAATAGTGATTATATCAACACATCACGTTAGTCCCCGAGAAGTGATCGTCTCAACATTGTCACATCAGTCCTCGCGTAGTGATCATCTACAAACATTGTCACATCAGTCCCCGCGTAGGGAATGTCAACTTTGTTACATTGGTACCCGAGCAGTAACCAATCATCAATTAACTTATTATGTCAGTTGTCGAGTGGTAATAGGTGATTCGAAACTACATCACTTCCCAGCATGGTTTCTACACAAGATGTTCATCCCCAATTGAGTATCACAAAGATCATCATTCCACGGCAGAATCAATAACCAGACCCGAAACTTGGTCAGATAGTGCATATGAGGAATCTATATGTCTTTTATCGTCTGTCGGGATTCTCAATGGTTATCTCTCCATCCCCAAGCAAAAATAAAAGATCACCGACAAAACATTCCCATCTTCTTCAAGATGGATATGTTTTGAAATCCCACGATATCTACATTCATACATTATTCATAAAAATCTTAACATGTGCATATATCATCAACTATCATTATTACATACTCGCATGCATTATAATGTGCTTAAAAGTAACCTCGTTCTCTCAGGTTAATTTCTCAAACAGGAAAAAAACTATTTGCAAACTCCTAGACAAAAGTTCAAAGATTAATGCCCAAAACAAGACGGGAAAACTATCTGAACGACCAAACAAGTTTACTAACAGACGACAGGATACAGATTAACACCCAGAACAAGACATGAAAAATATATACATCTCGAGGAGTACTCATTTCAGATAAATCCAAGATGAAGGTTTATTCTGACTCTCTACTCCGGATGGCATCTTTAAGCCCATCTCCGACTGCAATGGTCATCTCTCCACCTGCAGAATGCTGCATATCTGGTTAAAAATCAATACATACTAGTAACCTCATTTAAAGACGAACATGGATTATAATGTACGACTCACTCCCTAACATCAGCTTCTCCAAATGGCATCTATAATCCCATACCAGTACGTCATTAGCTGACGATCTCATTCCATACACCATCGAGTGCAAATTTTCAGGTGTACTCAAGTGTTCAATCATCTTCTACCTTCAGGTCGCGAAAGGCAAGCATACCAATCTATCCCTTCACGTACAAGAAGATTGAACAAGGCAATAGTTATACCCCAAAATTTTCCCTCCTATTTGTCAAGTCAATTCACACCTCCATACTCAAGAATTTCTCAAGGGTTGACCATATGAGCCCTGGAAACAACTGGTTGAACATCATCCGATAACTATATTAATGAAGTCGCAATTGAACGTTTTTTATCTCACAAAAGGAGAAAGGTAAACACATCGCGAAAACCTGAAAGGGATAAGACACGGTCTTGCGACTGAGAGATAGGGTAAGGGAATCTATTACGCGAAGGGAAGGTATTAGAACCCAACACGCCCATAGTACTCTACGGTATCCACTTCTATTTTCTGTCTAATGGGTGTGTTTATATTTATTTACTATTTAATTGATATATTTGTATTCTAAAAGAGAATGCATGGGAAAAAAAGGAAAATAAAGAAAACACTAGGAAAAGAAGGAAGTATTTACAAAGTTTGCTCGATCGAGCACCGTGACAAGATGCCTACGTATTCCCTCGTGCAATGGGACAGTCAGAGCGTCGTAGTTCGGCTTATATGTTTTGGTGGGTTTTGTGTTTTTTAATAAACAGTGCGGGTGAAACACGTCCTTTCTGAAAAGGTTTTTAAACAGTGTGGGTGAAGCACATCCTTTCGGAAAAAAGATTTTTAAGCAGTGTGGGTGAAGCACATCCTTTCAGAAAAAAGGTTTTTAAATAGTGTGGGTGAAGCACATCCTTTCAAAAAAAGGTTTTAAACACAAAAAGAAAGCCCGTAGGAGAAAAAGATTTACATTGGTTGGTTGCTTTTACCTTGAAAAAGGAGTTTGAACCATTATTAAGTGTTTTAATTTTCAAAAGAAAAGAAAACCAGTTTTAGTTTTATTACATGCAAGGATGCAAAAGATACTAGAAAACAATCAAGGGATACTATCTAATTATATCCCTAATGTTATCATGCATGGATTGCAACCTAAGGTCTAACTCGAATCGCTACCTAAGATGGAGTCGAGAGAATCCTAAGGTAACATGGTAAAGGTTTACAACCTAAATCTATGTCTATCTCGAATCGCTACCTAAGATGGAGTCGAGAGAATCCTAAGGTAACATGGTAAAGGTTTACAACCTAAATCTATGTCTATCTTGAAGCGCTACCTAAAGTAGAATCGAAGACGATAAAAAGGAATGGAAAAGGTTTACAACCTAAGTCTATGTCTATCTTAAACCGCTACCTAATGTAGAGTCAAAGACGACAAAAGGGATGAAACAAACACGTGCTTTGGCAGAAGCACACAAACAATGCAATGCGCAAACAAATGTCAAACAAGCGTAGGTATAACCTACAAAGCAAATGATGTGAGTTCTGCAATAAATGTGAATCTTATGATTGTGTGGAGAGTCGGAATAGGGAACTCTTGCCACTTTTGTAGACTCAATGATGGGGTGCAACACGATTCGCGTGTGTGAGCTGACACGTACCAGAATTGCGGGAGTCTGTTAAGGATCCTTTTCGCTTGCCCATATATTTCAATGACTCGATAGCAGGAAATATAAAAAGTAGGACTTTGCTTGGTGGTGCCACGTCGGGTGTCATAACCACTTCTGACCTATGCAAGCACAATTGTAAACACAATGAAAAGCACCTACCTATGCACGGAAGAAGACTTTAAACAAACCAAACACAATTAGCAAACAGAAGCGCCCTAAACAGGTCTTTAAATAAACCAGAGGGGTTCCTGAACATGCTCCAACTACGGAAGCCCCTTCGTACATATTTATTCCTAATTCTCATGGCAAGGAAAACGGTAAAATTCTACTTCTCATGCTCTCTAGAAAAGTGGTAAGAGAATGCGGTAAGCAAAGTAAAATTAATACCAAACGAATAATAAAATTCGAAGAGCACTGCAAGCTAAAAATACTCCGAAAAACTTCGAGTAAACTACCATCAACAAAGCAATAATAAGAAATAGCTCGATCAATATAATCTACAAGGTGATATCGTGCAACATGTGCGTGTAGCAAAAAAGTCCTCATAGCAATCGGAACACCTGTACAAAGGTACATATCTAGACAAAATAGCAGAACATGTGTTTCTCGTAATATGATAAAACACAAAGTAAAGTGCGTTTCAAACGCAAACAGAACCACGGGAGAAGTGGTAACCACGGGAAAATTGGTATGTTAGTGTACGAAGATTAGGTACCTAACCAAAATATCGTCAATGTACCTTGCCCAAGTTAACAAACACGTCAAAAATATCAAGGAGGCGGGAATATAATTGCATAGTCACATCACAAGTCAAAATATGATCCAAATGTGAAGAAATGGAATGTAGACATGTATAGCAACATGAGAATGGACAACCGCAAAGCCACGCACGCATAATGCAAAATAACCCATGAACGATATCAAAATCGAGCTAAGTCCATGGCAATAGTCCTCAAATGAAATGTTAAACATGATTAGAGGCCTAGAGTAGTTAAAAACCAAAAATCTATACAAGAATGGCTAAAGAATGCATTATTCACAAAGGAATTGAGGCATGGAGTGTAACTTCTAATAGGGGCAGAAACTACCTATTATAAAGCTTTCCTAAACATCTCTAAAGATAGAGGAAAATATTTCAAATCAAACATGCAAGAGAAACCTAGAAGAACTATACAAATAACTAACTAGTTCCTAGGAATTGAACTACCAAAGGTTTGCTTTAAAGTTCTATTTACAACCCAATGGTAAGGTTTACATTTAAGTACAATTAAATAGGAATAATATCCTAAAGTTTCTAAGAAACATATGGTATTATGCTCCTACAATTAGTCGATTCAAATGACAAAGGAGAAACATGCTTTTAAACCAAACAACATAATCGAAACTTGAGAATTAAGTAAGTCTTGAATTAAAATAGATATAGAACTTCTCAAAATTTTAGCAATCCTCCTAAGAGTCAACATATCGTACTCTCGTTACAGCTTAGCTTTCAAATTAACCCATGCTTCAATTAAGACTTTCAAGGGTTATAACGTGGCCTGGTTCACGGTTTTAGAAAAAAAGGATTTAAGGCTCAAAATATTTGGTGCCCACCCATTCTCCTTGATGTTCTCCATTCCTATGTTAAATTAACTCAATACGAGCACCCATCTTTCACAGGGAGTTTACAATTATTGGGGAACCAATGCGGTATCTTCATTTCGAACATGGTAGCCAATCACCTCTTTCATTTAGTATTTGATCACACGACCTTATTCTTTGATTTGCAATATCATATTATTTCTTTTCTTTTCTTTTCTATTTCTTTTCTTTTTTGTTTCTTTTTTTTTTGAACAAGTCGTGTGAAATTAAGTCATTCGACTCTTTTTTAAGGTGTGACTATCTTATTCTTTGATGGACGAGGAATACCCATTGGGGTTTTGCCAATTACCTCGACCTTTCAATAAATGAAGGATAATAATTGCGGTTGATCCTTGAATGTACTCTCCTCATGAGATTCAAATGCTCGATCAGGTTAATTGAACACTACCCTACCCCGGGTTAAAAATGAGGGTTGTTTATGAATAGAAAAAAACTCCTACTTCAAGGCTCAAAGGGGTTAACAAGGGTTTCACTTCCTTATATCTCTAGTGTTTGGGAATTTGAAACAATGCTTGTACATCATCAGCAAAGTTTTTATTCGAAAGCAACATCGTTTGAGATTCTTGGTATATTGTTCATCATCCTCCCTACAGAATTTTTTCTTTATTCACAAGAGTTGAGCATCAAAAGCATATAAAATAATTAAGAGTGAATACGAATGGATCGATTCAAGACCAATATATTCAATGCATTATGATTAATATTCAAGAATGAACAAGTTTTGCATACAATTAAGTAATGAACAAACAAGAAATATTACAAATGAGAATGCAAAATAAAACTGGAAATTTCCATCGTTGAGGAGAGTAGAATCCGAATAGACTCATTACTTCAGACGATGCACTTGAAGTCTTGACGTTCAATGAGTCAAAGGAGCACCCAAATTTGACCATCTGGAGTGAAACTGATGACCTTTGCATCAAGAAGGTCTTGCACTTTATCTCTCAAGGATTTACAACCTTCTGGCCGAATCATACAATCTTCACAGTCAATACCACAACTTGGGAAAACACCCTTTCTCAGCAAACGCTCTTTCACAAAGGATAAATGAGTTGTCAGCAAATATAAATATTTAACCAGGTCCAAACCTCCATCCTTAACAATAGCATTGAC
Source organism: Vicia sativa (assembly GCA_021764765.1). NCBI lineage: Eukaryota > Viridiplantae > Streptophyta > Magnoliopsida > Fabales > Fabaceae > Vicia > Vicia sativa. The sequence goes on from CM038794.1 coordinate 151,410,597, forward strand.
AATAGTGTCAGCATAAGTTGGTAATGGCTGCTGAATAGCCTCAGGTATTGGTAATGTTCAAAAGTTAAAAGCCTCATAATCAAGTAAGTCCTGCACCACGTGCTTAAAAGCCATGCAATTCTAAATAGTATTGCCCTTTCCCGTTAGAATGGAAGGCACACCGAGCGTTGGCATTGAAATTTTTTGGCAACTTATTAGGATTAATCCTTAAAGTATGTGTCGCACCCCAAAATTTACCCTCTTCATAATAATTGGATCGTTGTTTTTCTAGTATGCATTTTCTTTCATGATATTAATTCAGTAATATGGGATCAGGGTGCATTCTATTGGTTCTTCTACCAGTTGTGGAAGATGTTTGCGCAAGAAGGGTCCAATATGATAGTTTCTTCTATCCATTCAAGTTACAAGGAATTCCTGTGTTTCGGGACGCCTTAATATGGCTGTTGCATCACCAGGTGATTTAAATTCGCTAGAATGTTGGACTTTGTCAACGTGCGTATTTAAGATAGACGGTTTTACTTTCCAAAGAGATTTAGAACTCAAGGAGAGGTCGTCAAAGACATCATTCCACTGTTTGGCACATGATGGAGCTTAGTGAAGAGTATGGTTTCGTTTTTAAGGAAACTAGTTGTTTTTAGTAAAGATCTTGTCTAGTGTTTCAATTTTTGAGTTGTGAAATAATTGTGATTTCAGTTGATTCGAATAGGGTGATAAAGCTCAATTTATGGCTAAAGATCTCAAGTTTGCAAGAACATAATTTTTGTTTCAAAATTGGATGATGAATTCTTACGTGTTAATTTTGTACAGTACAAGTTATATCATCGAGGTTCTATGCCACAATTTTGCACACTTTAGTTCTATGTCAAATTAAATGAGGCTACCGGTTGATCTTAATTGGTGCAAGTTTATCCATTTCTCAATTCATTGTTACAAGGAAATTACAAGATACAATGCTACAAATTCTTTTGCGAAGGAAATGTATTTATTTATCTCAGAGTTTCTGCAATTGTTACAAACATGTTCTATTTGGTCGAGAACTTGCATTTCTTTAAGTTTGTTACAAGATTGATCTAATTCCTAATAACTAATTACAATACAAGTTAAGAAAATTAAGATCCTAGGATTTCTAAGAGGAGATCTTTGGTTCTTGAATTTCCTTCCAAGTTACTTGTACTTTGCCATTCACTTTCTCCCAGTCTTGCTTCTCATCCAAGCTTTCATCCTATCATCCAACTTACCATGATCCATACATGAAACACAAAAAAAATATGATTAGCAAGTTAAGTCAATTGAAAGGAAAAAAATTTATTGTAAATAGTTTGTGACTCATCATTAGGGATGGTAGCAAGAATCAGAATGCAAGGGGTTCTCAAGTTATGTTCAATTATTTCTAAGCCTCATACAACTATAATTTTGTTTTGATCATTGGCCTAGGGTTCTCTCTACAAATCACAACCTAGGTTGGTTCACAAAGAGAACATAACTCAGATTTTTCATCATAGTTAAATGGGATGGCAGAATTTACAAGGCAGCCTCACTTTGTTTTAAATCATTGGCTGAAAGTTCAAACAGAAGGCAGTAGATAGCATAACATAAGGCTGTAAGTATCATAGCAGAAGCATGGTTAGCAACACACAGGGCAGCAAGCAAAAGGGAAACAAGCAAAAGGGAAGATTTTTACCCAAGGGTACCATGGTTATCAGCAATTAGAGTAAAAAATTTACCCAAAGGCAGCAAAAAGGATAGCAGGGTCAGGAGCAGGAAATAAAGCCAAAAGTGCCAAAGTTCAGCAGCAGGTTTATAACTAAAGAGGCAAGGCAATCAAGACAAGCAACATACCAGCAAGCAATATCAGGAAAAAGGAAATTGATGGTTCCAAAGACAGTTTTTTTTCCACCAAAAGTAAAAAAGAGTAAAAGCAGAGAACAACCAGCTTAATTGTAATAGAGAGGTTCTTAGTTCAAAAGACAGAGGAAGAAAGCCAGAGAAAAGAGTGTTATTCAAAAACCGGTTTCAAAACCATAGCAAAAACACTAAGGCAGAATTATGTTCTAAGCAAAAAACCAATTCAAAACCAAGGCAGAGTTCTGTTCTAAACAACTACAATCAAGTTTCCAAACCACAATCAGAAAAAAAAGCCCCACCCAGAAAATCACGATATCCAGAAACCAAAAGTAACCTATCTGTACAAAACAAAAAAACCAGAAGCAAGATAAGATAAATAAAAACCCAGCAACCATTGTTCTGAACCTAGCATCAACATTGTTCCAACTGACCAGAAATCAAAACCAAACAAAAACCGATCCAAACCAAGAAAAACGCAATTCTCAATCCAATAGAACATAAACCCTAATCATCATTTTATTGCTACCTACCCCTTCAGAAGTCAAAAAAAAGGGCAAAAGGGAAAAGTTCAAGAAAGGTATTACCCGATTCCTTCGAAGGAGGAAGGGGTTGCGATATGGGTCGCCGTCTTTCTTCCTCTTCCGTTTCCCTCATCAGCATGCATGGTTCCGTTTCTTTCCCTTTCCAGTTAGGCAACCTGTAAAACCACGAAAATAGCATGAAATAGAAAACCATCAGAGAACAGAATCGAGAGAGAGAGAGAGAGAGAGATGAGGGTTCTATTAGAGAACAAAATCGAGAGAGAGAGAGAGAGAGAGAGAGATGAGGGTTCCGACAGAGATTTGAGAGAGAGAGATGAGGGTTTCCATTAAAGCATCGTGAGAGAAGGATGAGTTTCCTGGGTAAGAAAATGAGAGAGAAAAGGAGGAGTTTTATGGGTAAGAGAATGGAGAGAGATAACATGGAGAGAGGGATCGTGAGAAAGATCAGATGGGACTCTGGTTCCAACATTAAAAAATTAACTTTTTTTGTTCTATTTTAATTAGCATTTTTAATTTGTATTAGCTAATTTAGGTGTTCTGTTGTGGTGGTGACAAGCGTCACCACCTTGGTCTTTTTTTATTTATTTTCTTTTTACTAGTTAAATTATTTTGGTTCTTCAAAAATGTTTTGGTAAATACTACACTATCTCGGCCATTGGGGTATTTTCGGAGAAGAAAGATCCGACGCCTCAAAATTGCCAGCATGCTGTGGATTTGTGTTGACCAGTCACGCAAGATCAGATGGGCTTCTTCACGGACTTGGGCTATTCTCGCTTCCGACACCCCCGGACTCACGACAATATCAGGCCCATTTCTAAACTCTTATCTTTTGAATTAATTTATTTTATGTAAATGATTTAATTTTTGTGCGATGTACTAGATAATAATTAGTTCTGATAGTTTTTATTTGATGATTTATCTATTAAACTATTAGTTGATTTTTCATCAAACATAAAAAATCATTTCTAATAATTATTTAAATTTTCGATTGTATTGTATGATAATTGTCTGTTTATTCGCTTATTCAGTATTTATTCACCATTGTACACTTTGCACACAACCAACATTAAAACTAATCTACTTTTCCTTTGATTGGCTCATAAGCCAATTTCTTAAAGGGTCTCATAGTTGGGGATGGGCATGGCCATCCTCACGAGGTTAATTAAAGCCCTTGTTGCTTTAGTTAATCATAACCTGAAAATAACATTGGTCTATATACCAATTTTCCATGCACCAGGGTCTCATGGTTGGGGATAGGAGCACCTATCCTCATGAGGTTAATTAAGTTCATATACTTAATTAATCATAATCCGACTCCATTTCTCATTTCCTCGCGCATCGAGTTCCGAAACACTTTCATAATTAACTTACAAACCTCGATCCAACGTCGAGTGCATTTTTAAAACCTTTTTCATAATAAAATCCAAGTTTTTAAGTCGTTGGACGCTAGGCCAATTGTTTAAAAACTTGTCCCAAATAAAATCTTAGTATTTAATCCGTTGGACGCTAGACCAATTGCTTAAAGACTTCTAAATAACGTGAAACTCGTTTCACCTCACTTTTTTCTCAAGAAAACCTTTTTGGGTGATAGACGACTCGTCTAAGAACTAGATCCTCGGGTTTCTAGTATTTGAATCGTAAGACGTTAGTCCTATTGTTCAGTACTTTTTCACTCATCTAAAAAATAATTCAACTCACTCAAAACCTTTTTCTCGCTCATATGCGATCATCAAAACTTTTTTCTTACAAAGAGTGTGCAATAATTATTTCAAACAAGAATGAGGACTTAAGCTTTTCAAACAAACTAAACAAGTCCAAGATCAAGTATCTGAAATGTCTAATGCACGATTTTTCTAATAAAATCAATACAACCAACTTAAAACATTTTTGAGAGGAACTACGGAGTTTTGACTTTTCCATTGCACAAGGGAATACGTAGGCACACGGCTTTGAAACCGTGCCAAACTCAAAATAATAATAAACAAACCCTTTTCTCCTTTTTATTCATAACTTAGCAATAAACACACACAAAAACACTTAGAACTAAACGGGTCCCATCGAGTACGATGGATGTAAGAGGTGCTAATACCTTCCTCTTACATAACCGACTCCCGATTCTATGTTTTTTGGTCACGTAGACCGCCTTATCCGCATTTGTGGGGTTTTATCTATATTTTCCTGTTCCTTTTGGAACAAATAAAATTAGGTGGCGATTTCACTGTTTTTGAAATTTAAATGATTTTTGAAAATCGAGTTGCTTCAGTACGCAATTCAATCAGCTTCAACCGTTGTAAGTGGGAAAACAGTTCAATATGAGACATCGGCAGAGGATTAAACTTTCTTGGCGCCTTCTGCCGTTGTTTATTATCCTGCTTGGTAGCATAGTTTGCGTTTGAGGCGTAGTAGCAGCTGAAATAGTCACATCGGCAATTGGGATAATATTGTATGCACACTCAAACTCGTGGGAGTGAACAGAATTATCCCTTCACCTAGTAAATCCTGAAATTTATGTTTCAATGACGTACAGTCCTCAATATCATGACAACGTGCCCCAGAATGGAAATCGCACCTAGCATTTTCATTATAATCACGTGGAAGCTTTCCTTGCATCGTGCAAATTCGAAGCTCAACCAACTGAAACTTAATCAATTGAGGAAGCAATTGAGCATATAGCATCGGAATGGGATGAAATTGCCTCTCGGTTTGTGACGGTCGTGGTTGATGAGCTTTACCCTTTGAATTTTTCTGAGCAACAAAAAATGGTTCTAGACGAGAATACCCCGGAACACAAGGTGGTAGAGGAGATGTAAGCCTTGATTCAAGATTTGAAGAAGCCCCCAAAGTATAGGGAGGAATAGAAACTCTTGTTGCGGAAGCGGGTGCATGTTTGTCGTCCTTTCTCAATTTAGTATTCAGAATTTCCATAGCCAAACTCAACTGAGTCTTCAACTGATGGTTCTCTTTTTTCAAGAGTTCTTGTCCACTGACCAAATCTTGCATGTCTAGCATCGAAAACCTCATTTTTTCTTTCATTTCATCCAATTCCCCACGAAGTTGTTCCATCACTTAATTCTGATCATAGAGTGGTAACAAGTCAAGATTTGCAATTTCGCAAAGAAAATACGAGGTCTGAATAAGGAAATCCCCAAGTTTCAAGTACTTGTTATGAATGCATATGCATGTTAGATATATAAACATGTATTTTTCTGACATTTCTTTTGGAAAAAATAAACATGCTATGATGCAAGTGCATTAACCATGGGTTCAAAATTTTAGCATAACAACGGGTAACATATGTACAATCTACTGAATAACAGTTGCATAATCTCTGAACAATCTGAATATCACTGGATCAAAGGTTCGACACCAATTCAGGATACCATAGAAGAACCAAGTCACAATATCGTAGGATCAAATGTCCGATGTCATTTTAGAATCTCACATAAAATACCAGAAAACCAGGTTTCATGGAACCAAGTATCATAAGCCACACGGTCATCAATAATAGAACGTCACATAAGGACCAATATAATCACATCAGAATAAATAGTCACCATCAGAACATAGTCACCATCTGTACCTGTTATAATCATGATCCCGCCCCACTCACAGGTGAAACTAAGGCTTGGGTAAGGTCAAGGGAACTCCAGGATCAAGTTCTCCTAGAGAAACTACAATCATAACACGTACGTGAAGATGAAAGCCCCCTGATTGAACCTCCCCTAAAGCATGGACGACATGCCAGACTACAAGATCTACATTCGATATCTGACATGTTCCACTCTAGTCCTATGTATTCCTATATGTCACTCATATCCTGGGTATGGGGCCTTTTACCTCTTGTAACTCCCTCCCAAATCAGAGATAGATCATAGCACAACAGCCCAACCAGTATATGAAAGCAGTAAATATGCCACGTAGGATGCAATGGAAACATACAAAGAATGATGTGATAAAGAGAATAAAGAAATAAACAAAAAAGTAAACACCCAATAGACATGAAAATAAAAGCTAGGATCGACTCCTGATCGGACCAGCAAAAGGTCTGTACGATCCCCACTGAAGTCGCCAACTGAAACTACCGGCTGAACATCATTTGATAACTATATCAATGAAGTCGCCATCGAACGTTTTTTATCTCAAAAAAGGAGAAAGGTAAACACATCGCGAAAACCTGAAAGGGATAAGACACGGTCTTGCGACTGAGAGATAGGGTAAGGGAATCCATTACGCGAAGGAAAGGTATTAGCACCCCACACGCCCGTAGTACTCTACGGTATCCACTTCTATTTTATCTAATGGGTGTGTTTATATTTATTTACTATTTAATTGCTATATTTGTATTCTAAAAGAGAATGCATGTGAAAAAAAGGAAAATAAAGAAAACACTAGGAAAAGAAGGAAGTATTTACAAAGTATGCTCGATCGAGCCCCGTGACAAGATGCCTACGTATTCCCTCGTGCAATGGGAAAGTCAGAGCACCATAGTTCGGCTCATATGTTTTGGTGGGTTTTGTATTTTTTAATGAACAATGTGGGTGAAGCACGTCCTTTCTGAAAAGGTTTTTAAACAATGCGGGTGAAGCACATCTAGAAAAAAGATTTTTAAGTAGTGCAGGTGAAGCAAATCCTTTCAGAAAAAAAGGTTTTTAAACAGTGCGGGTGAAGCATATCCTTTCAAAAAAAGGTTTTAAACACAAAAAGAAAGCCCGTAGGCGAAAAAGATCAACATTGGTTGGTTGTTTTTACCTTGAAAATGGAGTTTGAGCCATTATTAAGTGTTTTAATTTTCAAAAGAAAAGAAAACAAGTTTTAGTTTTATTACATGCAAGGATGCAAAAGAAACAAGAAAACAATCAAGGGAAACTATCTAATTTTGTCCCTAATGTTATAATGCATGGATTGCAACCTAAGGTCTAACTCGAATTGCTACCAAAGATGGAGTCGAGAGAATCCTAAGGGAACATGGGAAAGATTTACAACCTAAATCTATGTCAATCTCGAATCGCTACCAAAAGTAGAATCGAAGACGGCAAAAAGGAATGGAAAAGGTTTACAACCTAAGTCTATGTCTATCTCGAACCGCTACCTAATGTAGAGTCGAAGTCGACAAAAGGGATAAAGCAAACACGTGCTTTGGTAGAAGCACACAAAAAATGCAATGCGCAAAAAAATATCAAACAAGCATAGGTATAACCTACAGAGAAAATGATGTGAGTTCTGCAATAAATGCGAACCCCAGGAATGAGTGGAGAGTCGGAATAGGGAACTTGTTCCACTTTTGTAGAATCGATGATGGGGTGCAACACGATTCGTGTGTGCGAGCTGACACGGACCAGAACTGTGGGAGTCGGTTACGGACCCCTTTCGCTTGCCCATATATATAAATGACTCGATAGTAGGAAATATAAAAAGCGAGACTTTGCTTGGTGGTGCCACGTCGGGTGTCCTAACCACTTCTAACCTATGAAAGCACAATTGTAAACACAATGAAAAGCGCCTCCATATGCACGGAAGAGGACTTTAAGCAAACCAAAAACAATTAGCAAACAGAAGTTCCCTAAACGGGTCTTTAAATAAACCAGAGGGGTTCCGGAACATGCTCCAACTACAGAGCCCCTTCATACATCTCTATTCATACTTCTCATGGAAAGGAAAGCGGTAAAATCCTACCTCTCATCCTCTCTAGAAAAGCGGTAAAAGAATGCGGTAAATAAAATCCGAAGAGCGCTGCAAGCTAGAATTACTCCGGAAAACTTCGAGTAAACTACCATCAACAAAGCAATAATAAGAAACAACTCGATCATTATAATCCACAAGGTGATATCGTTCAACATGTGCGTGTAAAAAACAAGTCCTCATAGCAATCGAAACACCTACACAAAGGTACATATCCAGACAAAATAGCATAACATGTGTTTATCGTAATATGAGAAAACACAAAGCAAAGTGCGTTTCAAACACAAACAGAACCACAGGAGAAGTGGTAACCACGAGAGAATTGTTATGTTAGTGTGCCAAGATTAGGTACCTAACCAAAATATCCTCAATGTACCTTGCACAAGTTAACAAACACCTCAAAAATAACAAGGAGGCGGGAATATAATTGCATACTCACATCACAAGTCAAAATATGATCCAAATGTGAAGAAATGGAGTGTAGACATGTATAGCAACATGAGAATGGAAAATCGGGCAGCCACCCACGTATAATGCAAAATAACCCATGAACGATATCAAAATCAAGCTAAGTCCATCACAATAGTCCTCAAATGAAATGTTAAACATAATTAGAGACCTAGAGTAGTTAAAAACCGAAAATCGAGACAATAATGGCTAAAGATTGCATTATTCACAAAGGAATTGAGGCATAAAATGTAACTTCTAATAGGGGCAGAAACTACCTATTCTAAAGCTTTCCTAAACATCTCTAAAGATAGAGGAAAATATTTCAAATCAAACATGCAAGAGAAACCTAGAAGAACTATACAAATATCTAACTAGTTCCTAGGAATTGAACTACTAAAGGTTAGCTTTGAAGTTCTATTTACAATTCAATGGTAAGGTTTATATTTAACTACAATTAAATAGGAATAATGTCCTAAAGTTTCTAAGAAACACATGGTATTATGCTCCTACAATTAGTCGATTCAAATGACAAAGGAGAATTAGGCTTTTAAACCAAACAACATAATCGAAACTTGAGAATTAAGTAAGTCTTGAATTAAAAGAGATATATAACTTCACAAGTTAGTAGCTAAATCATATTAAATGGTCTCAAACAAAATGTGTAAGAAAAATCATGTTTAAAAGATATTCGTGCACAAAACAAAGTCAAAACGATTAGTCGTCGCTATAACGGTTAGCTACCATGAGATCCTAATTATATGACTCAATTAAGGGTTCTAAATAAAAGCTCCAACTACCTAAACATTTCAACATGTTAGTTGAGGGTTAGAACAAGTATTGGACATTATATGGAAAGAAAATCAACACCACAAGTGTATGTGTGTGTAGTGTACAAAAAGTTTCGCTCTGACACCTTTCGAATCAAAATAACACAATTATGGATAAATTTGAAAAGAGAACTGAAACACAAGGAAGAAGCTAAATAAAACAATCAAAATGATTTATCAAAAATATCGGAAGCTATGCACATGCGTAAGGTCTAAAAAATGCGGACGGTTCGGTCAAATCTTGTTCAAAAATATATTTTTCGCACAAAGGTCAGCAGCTCCCAGATTTGATCGAAACATGTCCAAATCAAGAAACCGTTCACTTAGAGAGCTTCGGATGACTCGAGAAACATGATTTACATTAATAAAAGTTGAAAAAACTCATCACGGATCAAAAGTTAGAGCCAAAACAAATATTATGTCCAACTTTATCAATTTTCAAGTGTCATGTTATTTTCCACCAAACTCAAACAAACTTATTTCCAATGTGTTTTGGTGGTATTTAGATGAATAAAAATACAAGTGTATGTGATATCATGTGCAAGTTATACATACTCAATGCAAATACTACCTAAATGCTATGCAAACATATAAGAATGTTGAGAGAAATTAGATGTTCAAAGTGTCAAAGTGTTGTGAAAAGTGAAATTTCAACATATTTTTATGTCATAAAAGTCGAACAACACCACATCAAATTAATTCAAGTATCCTACATGCAAATGTATGCATATTCAAAGATGCAACTTATGTCATAATATATGAATTCAAGTGTGTGTATGTGAGTTACGTGCAAGGTGTAGGTGTACTGCAAGTGTACTTAAAAACTAGGTGTTAGTTCCTACATTTCAACGCAATTTTAATGCACGAAATAAGCCTCAAATTAATGATTCAATGCATGTCAAAGAATTTACATATTACTTGATGCATATTCATATAATTTGTGATGCAAAATGCTCACATCAATTACCTAAATACAATGCAAAGTCACAACACAAGTGTAGGTGTGTGTAGTGTGTAGAAAGTTTCACACTGACACTTTTCAGGCTCCAAAAATGGATCAAGATCAATGAATTCGACAAAACCAATGCTATAATCGAAATCCACATGGAATTTACAAGAAATCACAATATTCAATTTCAAGAAATTCAACAATTGAAATATTGATTAAAATAAGCACTTACTTGTACTTGAAGCTTTGAGTTGAAATTGATGAGAAAAAAATTGTAATTCTCCAAGAAAATACCAAATCAAAGTTGAATTGATGCTAATAAGAGAGGAGAATCTTGAATCCTTGAAGAATTGATGAAGAGGAAAACTTCAACTCTTCACCTTGAACGCTCTTCAATGTTCTTGATTGATGAAAAGCTTGATTTGATCCTCGAGAATTGAGAGGGAATAGAAGATTATGGCGCTGTACCGGAGAAGGAGAGAAGAAAAAAAATAAGAAAAAGTTTTCCGGCGCGGTGGTTTTGGAATTCCGGTGGTGGTTGTTGCTGGTTTGATGTGGTTGTGCAACTTTGAGTTGAGAGAAAATTGAGAGAGAAAAGTGAGAGCTCTTGGGTCAAATTTAACAAATAATTCTCTCTACCAATTTTGTGAGTGGTAAAATAAATTTATAGTGTGAAAAATTGAGCTTTGGAGTGCCTTGGATCCACAATTAAGTCAAAATCGCGATTATCAAAATAATTTTCGTACACGGTCCAAAACAGCAAAGTCTGTGTGGAATTTGAAATTGGAATGTAAATAAAAAATGTCTGGAATGCAATTTTGCTTGCTAGAATCAAAATTTCGACACGATCGGATGAACGGTCAAGGTGATATGAATTTTTGAAGTTTCAAAGATAATTTTCAAGGCCCGACGATGCAATCTCAATGTGCTCTTCGGAGAAAATGCCTTGAACGAGGGTCTTCTGATCAAAATTTGCAAGTGAGTGTCTCTGAGACAACCGAAGCTAACAAAATTTGTGAACTTTTGGGACTGGTCCCATCTCTCTTCGATAAAAAATATGCGAGATATGATTTTTTGAAGTTCGCGTACCAGACGAAAATTGCTTGGTTCAGCTCAAAATTGCGCCCGAAGAATAAAAACTGGTCTTAAACGGTGAGGAATCAGCTCCCAAGTTGTAAATGAAAGTTGTAGAAGGGTTTGATACATAATTTTAGAATTCAGCCTCGCTCAATTTCTAGTTTCCATCTAAGAGATATGAACTTTTTAGTGGGCAGAACACACGGTTCAACACTAAAATTCAGTTTAATTCTCTTGAAAAATTGAATTTTCCGGGGACCTTCCTCACATAGTTTTCTTACGGATTTCAACCAAAAGTTGTAGATAAAAATGAGAGGGACATGCCAGTCAAAATTCATCTGAAAATACTTGATGAGCTGTGAGATATGCTATCTGTAGTACCCAAAACGCACTAAAAACCCAAAATCCACTTTATTGAGAAATAAGCGAATAAATTTATTTTTTGTTGACGAAATGACTTCCAACCTGAACAGATAAACTGGAGGACATATTGTTATGATTCCAGAGAGTGTGGAACCAAGCCAAAATAGCTTCCTGACCAAAAAATCTTGCAAGTAGCCGTACGAACCGAGAAACATTGATTTTTGGCTCAAAATGATCTGAGATAGCTGAAACACGCTGTTTCTTTCGTACTTGGGATGTTTTGAACCTAGAAACCCCATGATCAATGATATGCATGCACCTACATGTATTTTTATGCAATCGAGTTATAAGCCAAAAATACGGAAAAGAAGAGGGCGAAGTTTGGGGTGCAACAACCCTCTCTTAAGCAATCATTCCCACAACTAGGGTTTTGATTCTCTCAAGTCAAATATGGTTTCTATTGCCTCAAGTTATCATCATACCTCCTCATATGTCTCAAGGTATCACCATGTCAAGTTTCAAGCCTCACAGCTCATGTTTGCTCAATCAATTGCTCAGATGATTGAGAATCTGTTGTATCGGACAAAAAGTCAACTATGGTCAACATATAGTCAAACATCATCATTTTTGGTCAACATCAATATTTTGAAGTCACATTCATCATTTGATCAAGTCTTGATCATGATTCATCAAGAAAACTCAAGAGTTGATCAAAAGTCAAAGTTTCTAAATTAGGGTTTCTTGGTAAAAAGTCAACAAAACTTTGACCAAGCATAACTTTCACATACTTTATCAGAAATTTTTCCACCAAAGCTCATTTTGAAGAGAATTCAATCTCTACAACTTTGAGTCTCGCATGCTTTGGCCAAAAATATTTTATTTGAGAGTTATAGATCAAGACATTATATTTCTTTCTAAAATTCATCAAAATGTCATCTTTTTCCAAGAAGTGTACATGAACATGGAAGCTTCAATGAAGGTGAAACCAAAATGAGTGTTTAGAGGACATCATGAGATTTCTAAAAACTCCAAGACCAGTTCAAAATGTTGAAAATTGAGTAAGATACAACTTGTGCAAGTTTGGGAAATTTGAAGAAATGCATGAAGAGAATATTTACCAAACTTTAAAAAATCTTGCAAATGGGCCTGAGTTTTTATGGTCTAAACTTGTTTCTAAGATGATTCATGCCCTCTAAGTCCATTTACACTCCCTTGCACCATTTATTTAATTTATTTTTGAATTACTCCATTAAAATTCAATTTTAAAATAAAATAAATATCAAAATAAGAGGCAAGGCATGTTTTTCTTATTATTTGTATTTCTTGAGGAAGACTGAGAAAGAAAAAGAAAGATTTGATTCAATTTCAATCAAATATATTTCATTGAATGCAATATAATTTCACTCAATTCTTGACCTAATTCATTCATTATAAATTCAAGATCAAGATCAGACATCAAGGACACCAATTGCATGCTCTTACAAACCCTAAAAATTTGTCCAAAAATTCAAGCTTTTAGGGCAAACTCGAAACCAAGTCTCTAGCCGTTTTCATTCAATTCCAATCCCCTTGAGCTTTCCAGCAATCGTTCCCAGGTCTTACACAAGCCAAGTCGTGCCCAGAATGTGCCAACCAAGTTGCACCGATTTGATTTGATTTTTTGGATGATCGGAGAAGACGAAAAGAGTTTGACTCCGGCGTCTCTAAATTTTGGTTGACTGGACAAGGGCATGCATGGAAAAACCTTGCTCTCTGATTCGTCCATTTAAATAACCATGGAACCCAACGCGCGTTTGGTTTTGATTGTTTGATTTTTAGAAAATAACATCACTTATATATTTATGAAATCAGTAAAATGAATGGATGTATCAAAACCCCAATGGTTCAACACACGCGCGCTAAGCCTCTTCCTCTCTAAGAGCGTGGGTTCGATCCCTACCTTTTACAATTTTTCAAACATTTTTTGATATCCACAGGTGTTCATAGATATACCATTGGAAGCATGGTTTAGACACCACAAACAGATGGCATGGTGGTCATGTTTTGGTTCAATAACCATAGGGTCCTAGGTTCAAACCTTGGCAGGACCAAATCTATTTTTTTATCACTTGTCTTCTTTAACTTTTTCTTATTTCTTTTTTTTTTAACCATTTTTAATTTTCTTTCAAAATTATTTTCACCAATCATAAAAAACCCTAAAAATATTTTAATTTTAGATTTAAATTAATAAAATATTTAATTAAATTTAGACACAAAAATATTTTATTTTTCCTTTCATTTAAAATTATTTTCTTAATTAATGGCTAATTAACATAGAATTAGATTTTTCTATGTTAAAATCAATCCAAAAATTCACAAAAAAATAATTTCCTTTTTAGTAATTAGGTTTACTAATTTTGTAAATCTTTTACTAACGTCAAAAACATTTTTTCTTTTATTTATTTACTGCTTTTTCGTATTCTAAATTCTAGAAATACATGTATAGGTTGCAAGGTTATTTTTGTAATAGCGTAGATTTACTTTTCTCGCATTTTACTTTCCGCACCTCTATTATGTAAGTTCCCAAAAGCCCTGTAATAGCTTAGGACTTTACTTTTTCGCACTTTTACTTTCCGCACCTTATTTCCTGTACATATATTAACTTCTTATATGTATGGCTAATAGGATTGTATGACAAGATCTTAAAATCAATCATAGAATAACCTTAACTTCAAGATAAATATCTGAATCAAACACACGTTATCACACATACACCTCTTTAGGGTATCCTCTCTTGTTGCATTTCAGATAAAAATGGTCATGTCCCTCGAACGTAGGGGTACCATTAGCAAAGTCCCTCAGTTAAATCATCACAAAGATCATAGTCCCTCGATGACCCTCGACGTTGCCTACGAATATATGATCGTCCCTCAGTTGTTGCCTACGAAAAGTGATGATCGTCCCTACGAATTATCTAAGGTATCCTTACAATGTTATCTTCAATGACCATACGATGACCCTTTACTTGTCCCTTCACATCCAACGGATAAAGTTACCTAACAACTAATGGTAAGGATAGCGTTATCCTAAAGGAGAAGGGAAATAACAAGAAAAGACCATCTGAGTAGGTAATAAGACCCTATTGCTTTCTCCAATCAAAAAAATCACTTTTTACACCTCACAATTCTTTTCAAATACTTTTCAATGAGAATCATTACAAAGTTAAACATTTTCCGAAAAAATATTTCGAAACACTTCGTATACATTCTTGAGGAATGATACAAGAATCATTACGAAGTCAAAGCGAAATACTTTTCAAAATATTTTTCAAATCACACACAGAAAGCAAAGTTTCAAAAGTGAGCTTATCAATTAAGAGCCCGTATATAACTACGGATGGAAAGGGTGCTAATACCTTCCCTTTTCATAATTACCTCTCGAACTCAGAATCGATAAAAGGTCTTTCTTGTTCTTTTCACCTTTCCTTTATTGGATAAAATAAAAGTCGGTGGCGACTCTTGATATTTGCAACATTTGCGATAAAATACAAAACAAACAAGTGAGTTCTCCCATTGTGTTATAGTAGCGCTTTTTTTAATTATAAAAGTGTTGCCTAAAACAGAAAATAATGGAATTTTTATAAGGCCTAAGGCACCGCTTTTAAGAAAGAGTTGTCTAAGTGAATCAATAGACAACACTTTTGATTAAAAAAGCGCTGCCTAAAATTGCCTTTAGAAAGCACTTTTTTCTGTAAGCGTTGCCTAAAGTAAACGATAGGCAGCACTTTTGACTTAAAAAGCACTGTCTAAGGTAGACAAAGGAAGCGCTTATGGAAAAAAGAGTTTCCTAAAGGCAACTTTAGGCAGCACTTTTACATTGAAACAAAGCACTGCCTAAACCTATAGCAGCGCAGACTTAGGCAGCGCTTTAAAGCGTTGCCTAAAGCCAAAAAAATTGTTGCCTATTGTCTTGTTTGGCGTAGTGTCGTCACAAAAGGCACAAGCCCATATCAATATTGTACCAATAAATAAAGATACTCAACGTCACTTTAACATTGGTCATAGGCCTACAACTTAATCAACGCATCTGCAACAACTTATAACAACATCAGCTCAACAACAACGTATTTGATAATTACTTATTCACAGTAATAAACAACAACACAATTCCTTAAACTAGACAATCCAACTTCACCCGCAAATCAACTTATTCGACATAATTCCAACAAAGACAAACCAACCAAAAATACCTACTAGTACATACGAACTACTCCGACAAATTTCAACTAATTCAAGTTAACTAATTTTACCGATTAAAACCTCTAACACGACTAATCGACATCGTTTTTATATACTATTATTACCTATTATTTATACAGTTACTATTCAACTTAGTATCCTTATACAAAATTATTTTCTAGTACTAATATTGTATTGTCATCAAAATCGTCATTTGCTACCAATACAATTTTCTGCTAATGTACTGTTCTAGAATCCTATTGTGATCATACGTAAATTAATTCTATTAAACTAAATACTAACATAATTCTTATATTAATTAACCATTAAAGATCAACTTAACATCATTACTGCTAATTACCAACTAGTTACTTTATCATGATCATTATTAACACAAATGCAGGATGAAAACAAACAATTCCTAGCATGGTAAGGGTGTAGGGCGCCCACCCTTCATCCAAGTGTCCCCTGGGGTGCCTGCCCCTCATCATATGTGGTTCTACCACTTCCCTTCTTGCATAGGGCCCCACCCCTCAAAGGTGTGGCCCCTGCCTCCCAACTTTTCCTTTCTTCTTCTTCTGTATTTGTTTTTCCAGCAAAAGGGATAACAACAACAAAGTTTTTCCAGGACTAATTTACCTCTTCGATTCAACATTTTTTTTGCATAACAGAACAATTATTCTTGTTTTACAAAGACACTATTATTCAATTGACTCACTCAACATTCAAATTCACGGCTAATACATCAACAACAACAACCATCACAACAAAATTTAATTTCATCAAATTCAACACAACACAGAAAACGACAATCAATTCATGGAAAATTCATACAACCTAATTCACATATGGTCTATCATATACCCGGTTGTAGAGATAGAACCCCACCCTTACTTTGGATTGACGATCTCTCTATAATTTCTGATCGAATTTCGATTTGGCTTTCGGTCTATAATTTTCTCCCGACGGCAGTTTCCTCCAAAACCTTCGTTCCTCTCTTCCAATTTCTCTCCCTTGTTGCTCTTCACGTAATGCCTCAAAACCTTATATTTTCTTATGCTGATAAACCTAATTCCTTCTCTTATAATTAAATCCAACTTATAATAATAATAATAATAATAATAATAATAATAATAATAATAATAATAATAATAATAATAATAATAATAATAATAATCTATTGGGCCTATTATTCACAACTCCAACTTGCTATTTCTCACACCACAATTAAGCCCAACTAAATAATTAATATTCTAATATTCAATTATTATTTCTAATAATAATTCTCCGACTAAACCAACTATTTAACCCGACTATCCACTTAACATCTCAAATCAACATATTAATCCAATTACGCCTTAAGAATAATAACGATAATTCCCAACTTCGACTAATTCCAACAAATAAATCCTTAATTAATTTAATTAAATAATTAAATCAAATTTCAGGCGTTACACAACCCGCATCGATCAAACAAGCCACTCTACAAGAATCATCCAACCAAAGAAGGCGATCCAAAATAGAGTCAACTGAAGAGTCATCTACCAATCTAAGCCAAATAAGTAACTTATTCCACCACGTAGTAATTGAACAACCAAAGAAAAGATGGTCTAAATCCTCTTCTACACTTAAACATAAAGGACAAAGCAACATATCTGAGTGAACCAAAATACCATATTCTGAAAACCCCACCTTAGTCGAAAACGTGTTCCAAATCAACCTCCAACCAAATCACTTTGGTCTTCCAAAGACGAGAGAAAGCCAACTCACAATTGCAATCCAATAACGGATTCAGAGAGGCACAAAAAATAATAGCGTCATAAGCATTACTTACCGAAAACCCGGATGGATGCCTTCACCAAACAAAACCATCAATAGTTATTTGATTAGGTTGCACCGGATTGAGAAGAATCCAGAAATCATCAAGTTGTATCATGTCTTCCTAGTTAAGAGGCTGAACCAAAAAAGGCGGATGCAACCTCTATCTTTGTCCATGCCAAGAACTCATATACACAACCTTGCAATGAATATCATTTGCCAAAAGAAACAAATCCGAAAAAGTAGTGCAAGGTGGAGCATTACCCAACCAACAATCCAACCAAAACTCCAAAAAAGAACTTGTTCAAGCTTAAAGGAAATTGACGAATTAAACCAACTTATTGAAATGCTAAAGGTTTCAAAACCAACGGCACAAAGATCCCTCCACCAAAGAGAAACTCTACTTCTTGAATGAAAAGAAGGAACATTAAGCATTCCTCTTTTAATATCGTCGTACCTACAAGAAGAAAGTTAGTCCATAAAGAATTATCCCCGTTTAAAATTCTCCACTTCCACTTGCTTAGAAGTGCTAAATTGAATCTCCCACAATGTTTTACACTAAGACCACCTTCTTGCTTAAAATGATACACCTTATCCCAACTAATCCAGTTGACCTTCTTGCCCCTTCATCACTACCCTAAAGAAAAGAATGTTTAATGAAGATGACCTCTTTGATAATAGATTTGGAGCCCTTCTAAAAAGAGAAGAAAATAAATGAAGAGTAGACAAATTGGAAATCAAGAGCACCACCCTCCCACCAATAGACAACTGTTTGTGATGTCAACCTCCTAATCCTCTTTTTAACTTAGCCACAACTGGTCTCCAAACCACACATCTCTTAGGATTAATTCCAACAGGATTTCCAAGAAACTAGAAAGATGAGAACCCAATCTCACATTGAGAAAAGAGGAAGCGACTTTAATAGAATTCAGATCGAGAGTGGCCCCAAAAAATCTACTTTTAGTCAAATTAACTCTTAAGTCGTAAGAAGCTCGAAAATCCTAAGGATTGTCTTAAAGACCCAAAGATTGTTCCACAAATCCTCTCCGATAACACGCTGTCATCCACAACTATATTTTTTTCTATTCTCTAACTCCTATTTTTTAATTATTACAATTCACTCATTTATTATATTGAAATAAATTTTAATTACTAATTTAATTGATTATTATTTTTATTAGTGGTTATTCTGGCATTTTTATTCTCTTTTTCTATTAATTGCATTAAATATAATTATTTTTGTCACGTGTATCATGAAGAAAAAAAAATGAGGCTTTCATTTTTTTAATTGTTTTGTAATTGTTGCTATGGAAGTCTATTAGATGGTCGTTCACATCAATATTAATTTTTGGGTTAAATATTTTTTCAATTATTTCATTTCTATGATATTATTATTGTATTTTTAAATTGTTTAAAAAAATTTCAACAAAAAAAAAGTTATTTAAAAAAGAATGTTTTCACTATAATATAATACTTAATAAAAATGCATTTTTATATACTTTTGTGATATTTGAATTTAAAATAAATTTTGATAACCTTTTACCCTAATTTCTTTTACAAAAACTATATATACTACTAAACATAAAGGATTGTACATACATAATAATAATATTTTTATACACAAATAAAATAAATATTTTATATTTTAATTTTTATGACTGCTTAATTTTATAAAGACAGAATCAATAATTGTTGAATTGTTTTTATAATAAGATAAATGGATTATTTTTTCTTCCAAAAGAAAATATTGTTATGGAATAAAGTAGGATTATTTTTAATGGTTTTTAGATACTGTTTCATTAGTAATATAAAAATATTTAATTATTTAATTTAATTTCTTAACTCTAAATTTTTTCAATTAATAAATTTGTTATTTTATATTTGAAGTTTTTATATTTAATGTAAATACCTAAAAGTAACCCTCTTTTTGTGGCCATTAATATGACAATAATAAAAAATATAAATAAAAATTATAAGAATTAAAAGAAGAAAAGAAGAATTATTGTTTAAAAAATAATGTGATTATGAAGCAGTCAATTCCATAGAAATTTAATCAAGAAAGTAAGATTAGTAAGTGAGGGTCAATCAAGAAATAATATAAGCAAGTTAAAAAACATATTTAAACTTTTTATATGTGCAAAATAATAATCAAATATAACATTTTTTATAAATTTATTTTACATTTTATAATTTAAATTCATATAAACTCTCACCTTTCAAATAATATTTTACTTTTCATTTAGATTAACATTTAAAAAATATATAGAATAGTTTTTACTTGATTTTTTAAAGTCTATCTACGCACCACGCATGTCAATATCTACTTAAACTAGACACACGTAATTTAAAAAATTTGGCCTAATTATGACATTTGCAAATTGAAAAGATGTGTATTTTTTAGGGCACGACAAGGGATACTGCATATCATTTAAAATTTATCACAATTAAAATGTATTAAAAAAAATTCATAAAATATTTGTCACAAATGCAACGATTGACTCATACCTAACCTGCACACAACCTATAAAAATTAAACTAACCGTGGTGGAACATATATCAAAACTCCCAGCACTTTTATTTTTCACAATTTTAAAAGAAAAATATCAAAGATCAAATTCGTTTATAATCTCAAAACCAACCCAAAGCTTAATGCACCATATTTACTCTTAAATAATGCTGGACATTTCAAAGTTAACATTTATCCAACATTACAGTTGACTCATGCATACATATTACATCCAAAGATTTATAAATTTTTATGATTTTCTCTTTTCTATTATGAAAGGTTATAAAACTTTAGAAAATTTAGTATAAAAAGGAATGAACTTGGTAAATAAATAGTTCTTATTAAGTGTTTTAAAGGGCCAAACACATCATACTAGTGTATTTAAGGAACATTTAATAATAATTTTTATAATAGAAAGGGCTATTACAATTCCAAAGGATTAAAAACTATATATTTTTTATAAGGAAAATAGAAGTTCTATAAATTATAAAGGGATAAAACCATTTGTTAAATGCAAAGGGAGGGATGCAGGTATGGTTGGTATTATCAAACTTATTTATTTTGTGATACACTTTCTTTGCTTATTTCTTTTCGTAACAAACATTGAAGGTAAACCATTTTCATCCTTTTTAAATCTCTGTATATACTTCTTAAAATATTTTAATTATATTATATCTAAAATATTTTTTCCTTACAGCACTAGACAAAAAATGTTCTTGGGATTCAGATTGCCCTAAAGATATGTGTAGATATCCTGCAAAAGTTAAGTGTATTTATCACACCTTTTGTAAATGTATGCCAAATTTTATTAAGCCCACATGATTTTGTATACTACCGTTTTTTATAAGTAACTTTGGAAAACAGTTGTATACTCAAATATAAGTTGTCAAATATAAGTCGTTTTATAATATTAATAAATTGTTAACGATATTTTTTTATTATATTTTTATTTATAATCATATTCTTTTTTATTATATTTTTATTTATAATCATATTCTTTTTTTTAAGTTTTTTAAAATTATCTTTTTTATATAATTAATGAAATATAATCTTTTAAAATCATCTATAATTTTTCATACAATAATATTTATAGATTTTAATGTGTAAAAAATCAAAAACAATTTAATTAAAAAAGAGGAAGTATATAGTACCATATATACCCAAGAAAGTATACAAATACCCTTCTCCAAATTCTCTTCTATAATATATCAAATTTAAGGAACATTTGTAACTATCATGTTGTTCAACAAGATAATGCTAATGAAAGAAATAAGGCAACCATTTGTATTTTTCTCTCTTAAACACAAACACCAATGCACCCAACTCTAAATCATGGGTAAGATAGTTCTATTCATGAATTCTCGATTATCGTGAAGCATAAGCCACAAATTTTTCCATCTTGCATCAGCACATCATCCAAATCCATCACAGACGCATCATAATACACCAAAAATAGTTCATTAGGTTCATACAAAATCAACACTACAGTTGTAGTAAATATCTTATTCGGTTCAATGAAACTCTTAACACAATGAATGTACCACATAAAAGCTTTATCCTTACAAGTCAGTTGGAGCAACAAAAGTGCTAACTTGAAAAAACCTTCAATAAATCTACGATAGTAACCAGCCTAGCCCATAGATATTATAATATATGTAAACGACTTAATAGCTTCCCATTGTAGAACTGTATCTACTTTAGACGAATCCATAATAATACCATCAATCGAAATAACATGTCCAGGAAAACTAACTTCTTGCAACCATAACTCACACTATAATAGCTTCACATACAACTTATTCTCTATCAACACTTGCAACACAATTTGCAAATGCTTTATATGATCTATCTCTAATTTAGAATAATCAGAATATCATCAATGAAGACCCCCCACAAATTGATCCATGTATGTATGAAATATATCGTTCATATATTCCATAAACACTCTAGGTTCGTTAGAAACGCCAAACGACATCACAAAATATTCATAATTCCCATACCGAGTCTTGAAAGTCGTCTTATGAACATCTGCATCCTTAACCTGAATCTGATAGTAACCCAACCTCAAGTCAATTTAACTAAACACACGTGCACCCACAAATCGATCCATCAAGTCATCTATTTTTGGAAGTGAATACTTGATCTTGATCTTTACTTTATTCAACCGTCGATAATCCACACATAAGCTCGTACTACCATCCTCCTTCTTTACCAACAACACAAGAGCTCTCCTAGGCGACACACTCGGTCTCACAAATTTCTTTACCAACAAATCCTCTAATTGCCTTTTTCATTCTGCTAATTCTTACACTGACATCTTATATAGTCTCATAGAAATAGGTCTGGTACCAAGGACAAGATCAATAGAAAACGCTATTTTCTCTCTGGAGGTACATCTGAAATATCATCTGGAAACATCTTTGGAAATTCACGCACTACTTGCAATTTGTAATTATCGCTTGACTTTTCACAGATAAGGACGTAAACAACGCAAGCACACGAGCTTCCTCCTCCAAAATCTCCTTCAATAATATAGTAGACAAGAATCAACCTTCTTCCTCGTCATCTGCAGCAAGAAGCCGCGGCCATTTGTTATAACCATTGATATGAACATGATTGAACTCTAACCAGTTCATTCATGAGATAACATCAAGATTCCACAATGTCAAGAAAATAAGATCAAAAGCAAAATCTCTATTAAAGATTTACTGGGAAAAATTCAAACAAACCAGATAAGTAGTCACCAATCCCCTAACATGAGTTTCGATGTCCATTTCTCCATTCATAGAAGATACAACAAGACCTAGCCTTTTCACACAATCAATAGAAATAAAAGAATGAGTAGCACCCGCATTAATAATGATAACCAAAGGCATATTATTAATATAACATATACCTCTGATCAATTTTTCTTAACTGGAAGTACAAGTCCCCGACAGAGCTAACACCTTTACTTTAGTCGAAACTTTCTTTGGCTTTTGGCATTGATTATTGATAGGTCCAGGTACTCCACAGTTATAACAAGTCACAACATTATCCTTGAAATTAGAAACCATATGTCCTATATTCCCACATCGGAAACACTTCTTCGTGTCACCATTACATTCATTGGCACAGTGACCTAGCTCACCACACCTAATACATTTAAGAGTAGTAGGTGAACCTCCCCTACTTGGCCGCGTCCCATCAACAACTTTTTTTTTGCATTTCTCAACTGGAGCACTATAAGGCTTCTCATTGTTTTGATGTTTTCCCCTCTCTACTCGCTCAGGATTTTACATTGAGCAGACATAGCCTTATTATCTTACTCAAATATTCTAGAAATATTCACTGACTATGGAAACCTCTAAATTTGTTGGTATCCATTCACCTGCTTAATTTTAGGATCCAACCCATTCTCAAACTTAATACACTTTAAAAACTTCGCATTTGTGTCGTTGTAATGAGGATAGAACTACGCAAATTCCTCAAATTTTGCAGCATACTCAATAATAGGAAAATTACCCTGCCTCGGCTCCAAAAAACTTATATTCCTTCTTTCCACAAACATCTTCAAGAAAATACTTCCTTATAAATTCCCTGCAGAACACAACCCAATTGATGACTTCACCTTCAACTGTCAATGCAACAACCTTCTAAACCCCAAGAATAATTTAAATGAATAAATTAGAGTAATGCACCAAAAGGGAGACACATTTGCTTCATAAACATCTTACACACAAATCATGCTTTGTAACTCAGGCTTTTCAACATTATTAATCATTTACGATGCAATGGAAAATCAAAGTCTTAAATAACTTCATTTATACTTCAAAAACGTCATTATTTCTCATTATTCGAGAATTATAACTTAAAGCATCTTAAACAATGAAAATAACATCTAGTTCACGTTAACAAAATGAAAGACGGAGTTTAAATCAAATGTTCTCGACCCCGGTGTTACATGTTAGTGCAAGACATTCTAAAACAACATAAGACAAAAGAAGTAACTCCAAGGCTATCGTCTAAGCTTCTACAAACTACTCCTAGCCACTGCATGTTACCCACATGGAGGAAACATTCAAGCAGAACGGGTGATTAATCTCATTTATTGAAAAAGATATATGGAATTGACATAGTAGTTCATATAATATTATCACACAATCCATACATTATGCATCACCGTTTACTCAAGAATCTTTCATCAAAAAATCATCAAAAAATCATCAATAACGCAACAACATATACAACATTATATAATCAACAATCATGAAATGTCACATATAATATAATGCAAGAACATAGAATTATTCATGTTGTACCAATTCTTTTGATGGGCACAGGGCCATCACCCTCCAAAGATCCCCACCATAGGATCGGTTCCCTCTTGAAACCAGAGCACAACGTGAAACGAACTCAATCCTCACAATGGGATTTAGGACAACATTATACCAAGATCCTCAACAACACTGGACTTACGTCTTAATCAACAATGGACTTTCTTCCTAAAAATGCGATGTATGCATGATGCACAGTCAATGTAATACTCACGACCACATCTAGTCAAGTGCATCACCATTCACCAAATCATCAACAATACTCAAATGGCATGTATACACATTAAACATGCTAACATAAACCTCATTCAAAATATCATAATCATATCATACTATCTTCAAGGTATCAACAAATTAGCATAGCAATAATAACACATCATAGTGTCAACGATTCTGCGTAGTAACATTCATCAGTATAAACTACCTCATAAAAGTATAAATATATCTTAGCATAGGTACTGTAAGTATACATCATTTTAATAATTTATTCCACCTACACATATTTCATCATGTTAGCTTTCCCATGCTTCAAACGACGCATCAAACTAAGTCCTAAAACTCAAGTTATGGTATTTTCAAAATTTCTGCCAGACATCACTAGGCGTGAGGTTCGCCCGGGAAAAGAGCTAGCTTGCCCGACGCTCGTCTAGAGAGGATGGGGCGAAGCATTTTCCTCTTCTCGCTTGGAGAATATGGGTGAAAACTATTTCACCCAGCGAATCTGCGTGAATAAGGCTTTTCTGTTGTGATTTATTGCACAAAACCAATCCAAATTCTTGTTATTCATACGCATAATGGATTCCAATTCTTCACAATTACTCGTGTTTTCATTTCACAACAACAATAAAACATTATAGGCATCATGTGCATCAAATCATAGAATACAACATGATATTTTCATCATAACACTCATCACATGCAACATATCATCAAATTCATCAAAACCCCAACAAATACCAATATTTATCTAAACCTCATATCAATTTTAATGATAGATCACTCCCCTTGCCTTAGATTCTTAGCGACTAACACTTTTTCTTTGCGTTCTACATCGATCTCCTCTATTTCTTCTTGTCCTAGCTTTCCTTCATGGTTTCATTCTCAAACTTGACCATACACACTTATACACTTTTTCCTTTATCCAGTGTTTATCCCTTGGACCCTTATTATGGTCTTCTCATCATATCCTCAATTGTCCTCCACAAGTTACCAACATACTCTTGTCATCTCTGCTTCATGTTATTCCATTATTTTATTAAAAATAATAATAATTCTAAATAATTATTAATAAATTGTCTAAATTACTAATATTCTCATATTTACGCAAATTCAACATTACCCCCACAACACACCTCATACTCACAAAACATCATTTATTCAACAATAATTCACAAATACTCTTAATAAATTAATTACATATTGAGGTGGGATCTCAAAAACTTTTCTTAGGTGTGTGTGTGTGTGTGTGGGGGTAACTCAAAACGCTAATATGACTGGGGGTATAGTGCATTTAACCCATAAAAATTATTTACTAGGGATAATTTTTACACTTAGGGGATAAAAGATATAAAATTTTAATATTTCAAGAGGGTGATTCTTTTTTTTTTACTGGGGGGTAAATCAAAATTCTCCTATATTGCAGGGAATATTTTATATTTAACCCTTTAAAATTTCACACAATCAGGATGTCACATTCATCCACGTAAACCTGCTCATTTATATTAATATGTAACACATACAACTTTTAAAATTTAATAATAACAACAACGACTAATAAACATATTAAATTTTAACTTCATTTTATTGTAGTGGAGAAACATCAACAATGTATTTGAATATTTATTTAACATTAAAAATTCCAAAAATATTCTTACTAGTCGATCCATTAATTAATGCTATTTTTTAAATTGATTAATGAAATTAAAGCAAGTAAAGTAATAAGAAAAAGAGACACGAGGATTTATTTAGGAAGTTCTTCAGTCGTCCTTGCTATGGCTATGTCTCCCACCAATTCTAATTTTTGAATTAGGATAATTATCTACTATGCAAAAACCCAAGAGAAACCCTACAAACCCTAACTAATTGTTGTTTATTTAACACTTTTCTTTTTTCGATCTTAATAAACACCATGACACAATATCTACCAATTGATTAATCAAATCTTGCTATTCATTTGCATTCTTTATCTCCAAAGCTTTCGTGCATGATCAATTGTACCTATTGCACACAAGACACTTCAACTCGATTCTTCGTTATAGCGATAGTTTGCGTTCTTTATCTCCAAAGGCTTTCACTAGGCTGCAATCCTCTGTTGAATGTCTTGCATGAAAACCCTTAAATATATCAACGATCTTAGAAGACAAACCCGCGGTTTTTTCGGATGAAACCCACTACAAATCTCAACCCAATATTTTCAACTACACAAGAACGTAATTTGACATTATCAAACCTCGTATAGATGACACCCCAAAAAAAGATGATTACGTGTGATTTTTCAATGTCTATGCATAGGTTAGAGTTTTAAGGTGAAGACCAAATGCAATATTTGTTTATAGGTTCATCAAGTTATAATGATGCATGAATCATGTATTTATAGTTGTGGAAGTTTAGATGCAAAGAAGTAATTTTATAATTAAAAGGAACTGAAAAATTGACCCAATCAAATAGTATGAGACGACCTGAAAATCGTATGTGCCAACACATAAGTCAAAATTTAACTATACGTGTCGGCCTAAAAAAAGTATGTGTCGGCCTAGCATGGCATTGGGCTTTTGCTTTTAAAACTGCAGTACATGTGCCATCACATAAAATTAGAAAATTATAAATTCTTAAAGCTTTAGTATGTGTCGGCCTGTAATACTGCATGTGCAAGCATGAAACACGTATGTGCAGGCATATGCAAGAAAAATTTATGCTAAAACTTGTTTTTCAAGACTTTGGTTGACTTCAAAATGGTTTTATTTATGATTCCTAAGACCTCTAATGCGAGGGAGTGTCACAAGACATAGAGATATCATCCAATATACATAAATGTTAAGTTTTCTTAGTTTTGACATCATGCAAAATATCTAATGGTAAAGTTGTACTCACATACTCCTCCTTTTTTATGATGGAAAAACTTGCGACGATGAATTTCATGTAGTTATCGAGGGCTCCCTATGACTTTGTGATTCCCAACTTCATCTCGCATATGCTTCTCCCCCTTTTCAAACATCAAAAGAAAGATAGCAAACTGTGATATGTATCATGTTTCAATACAAATACTAATATATCACTCATAGGAGTTTTGTATAGAAGACCAACTATCACATATCCCCATATATACGTAATGATGTGAAATTGATAAATAATAAGCAAACAACATTACAACATAATGAACGTGATGCAAAAGAAAATATTTCAAGTTGCTTTTATGGTGTCACGATTACGTAACACATCATAATGAAACTCTCGATGCCGCACACACATGTGCCTAGCATAGCAAAAGAACATGTCATTACTCAGTCCAAAATGAAAATGTTCATCATAACATGTGACCAACTACAACAAGAAACATATATGACAATAACACACATAAAATTAACTCAAGCAAGAATGCAAGAAATAAACTTAATATAAATACATGTTTGCACAACAAGAACAAACTTATACAAATGTGAAAGAATTAATACAAAAAGTCATTATAAACGTATATATTAAAAACATAAAATGGTTGTCAATCATAAGTTTTAGAAATAAATACTTATGATTTTCATCGAGTTTGAATTATGTTCAATTAAACAAAAAACAAGTGTTTTAGTTTAAATTGAAGGTAAATAAAAATAAGCAGAAGTATATATTGGTTTTATTACATATATGAAGAGCATCCTAGTATAAAGTGTATAATTTTACCTGTAACAACCTTGAATTCAGATTTCTTTAACAAGTTCATAACCTTCAAAGTCTATGTACAAATCAAATATGTAGATGTATTGTGTCGAGGTACTATAAATCCACATGATTTTGTATTTAGTGTCATTCCCATGAGAGTACCAATATACTTTTTCAGTTTTAAAATAAATATCGCTTTATTAGTAAATAAATTTTAATTTGAAAATAATTGTAACTTTTATTTTTTAATGTATTAATGATTATTATTTTTTTAATTGTGTCGTTAATTTTCAATTTTCTAGATTATTTACGATATATTAATAGGATTAATATTATACAAGTATGATATTTTTTGATACCATTACTGTATCGTTTAATATATCGGTAAAAAATTTAAACGACTGTCATTTTGAAACGGAAAGAGGATATTTCATGAAATACCATTTAATTATTAAGTTGGTGTTCAATATAATTTGATTTGTTTATTTGTACAATTTCAAGAATTATCTTTATGAAGAATCAATAAGTAATTGCATATTTTGAGGTTAGAGTTTAGGGTTTAGGATTTAGGATATTTTAAGTGTTATAAATATGTTAAACATAATTTTTAGATCTAATAATGTATTATATATATATATATATATATATATATATATATATATATATATATATATATATATATATATATATATATATATATATATATATATATATATATATATATATGGATATAAATTTGCACCGTAAGTGGGGATTCCCGCGGGAATTTCCTGTTTGGGGCCCCAAAGTTAGAGATTTTTTTATCCGCAAGGACGGGGATTAGGAAGAAAGTTCCACGAAATACTTTTGGGATGGGGATGGCGAACATGTCCCCCGCCCCGTGAGATCTCCGCCCTGCACTAGAATTTCGTAATATCGTTAATTAATATATAGTTTAACATTTTTATGTAAGTTTATTTATCATTTCAAATAACTTGTTACTAAAAAAGAGATATCTAAGTGACTATTTTAATTTTTTAAAGTTTGAAAACATCGTATTTGTGAATCTCAAGATTAAATATTGTTAAAACAATATATTTATCGTAGAATTTTTCTATTAAATTAATTAAAAATAATAAGTAAAAATCTATGTTTACAAATATCCACAAAAATCATGGGGATCCATGAGGACCCGCGGGTATCCGTGGGGATGGGGACGGAGACAGGGGATAAAATCCTTCGTGGCGTGAATCCGAAACGGAGATAGGAAATAAATTAGAGGGTAGAGATTGAGATGTGAATGTATCTCCGCCTACATTGATATATATATATATATATATATATATATATATATATATATATATATATATATATATATATATTGAAAAATAAAAACAATCATACACAATTGATATATTCAGTGTAAAATATTGAGTGTTGAATGACACTCCTGATAAAAAATATATAGCCCCAATAGGATGGACAATGCTCCATTGGATACTTTTTTAATAGGGAGAAACCCTATGATTAAATCTATTTTTACTCCTAAGATAAAATACAACTTGGTTTACAATAGTTTTGTTGACTATACTAGCGAATTAAGTCTGTCTAATTTATTCAAATTTACGCTGATTGAATTGATTTTGTTAAAATTATTTTTATTAAAAATGAATTGGATGTGTGTTGGTTTGCGATGAGGAAAATTGATTGTGTGAATTGAATTTGTAAAATTGGTTATAGTAAAAATTAATTGAATGAAAAATAATTTATGTTTAAATAAATTTATAGCCGGTCCAATACATCTCAATATATGAGACGTATTTAAAGTATGCATTTGTAATATAATAAAATTATTTTTTAGAATAAATATATTTTAAATGTTATAGAATGTAAAATTATTAAATTATTATAATTAATTTTATTTAATATTTAATATTAATTCCACTGAAATTCTTGTCTTCTTCAATCTTCTCCCTTAACCTTATTTGTTCTTTGCTTCCCCAAAAAGTCTTATAAACGAAATAAGAGTTTTCACAACACATCATACTTGGTCGAAACATAAACAAGTCTTGTAAAACAACCTGAAACAACTTCATTTCTAAAGTCTGCAACTTCAATGAATTTTTGAGGCATCTAGAGTTTGAATCAGCTTTTGAGTTCAACATGAAAGTTATATATCTTTGTCTCAACTTTCCGACGAATATCAGAACATGTTGATACAATTCATGTAGCTCTATTTATGAATGGTTTAGTGAAAACATAGTGATTAATCAGCGCATTAGCTAACACGAGAAATGTCAACTAACACGGGAGACCGCGTCAGACCTCCTGTAGCATGCTGGAAACTTTTTTGAAAATCTGAATTTTACACATTTTCGCCATGATTTATCCTGTTTTATTCATCTGAGTCTGAAGACACTAAAACAAACAACCAATGCATAAAATGTGGTAAAATAAAATAAAACACTCGACAATCAAAAGAAAATATAACTGAAATCAATGGAAAAAAATGTGTAAAAACCACTAGTCAAACTCCCCCAAACATAAACTATTGCTTGACCTCAAGCGACAATTACAAAAACTCATGAAATTCGCAGCATATTAGTACTCATATGAAACTTCTATTCACATTGATCAAGAGGTAGTTTGTCCGGTGTTCACATAATGCAAATAATTTTGTAAGAACGTTTTAATCTTGAGCTTTCTCATCGGATACCTCTTTAACTATGCTTTTTACTTAAGTCTTTTTCGATTTTCCTCGTCTTCATTCAAACAATCAAATTAACGCAATGAGAATTACGATGATCATCACATGCACAAGACTAATCAAGAATTTATTTTTGCACCAAATGAGTAGCATTTTCTACTTTTAATTGCCAATGAAATTTTTAAATTTTGCAGTTATATGTTGTCCTTATTTGGACGAAGTTTGGGTATCAATATTTTTTGGGCTGAATAACCGGTAAGGGCTATCCAACTTAGCGAGACGGTTTCCTTTTACCGCCATTTCATCATTTGGTGTCAACTTTATTTGTTTCTCAACCAATCATACATGCATGTTAATCTAAATTATGTCGATGTATAGATAAACTACTGAAGGAGTACTTCTCCGGATTCAAGCATTATGGTACAAATCAAAACGGTAAACTCGTGTCACTGTCATATTATTTCGAACATCCTATCTTCAAACAACCATCCCTTTATCTTTATATACGATTCCGATCTCTTTGATATCAAAACTCTTATGCAATACAAAGATTTTTGGTCAAAATTTAGGAAGAATCTAAACATGTGGTTTTACAAAGCACTTAGCATAAAACAATTAAATAAATCATAAAACAAATCATTAAATTCCCCAAACTTGAACTAAACATTGTCCCCAATGTTCCGAACAAGATCGAGAATGGTGACTTATAGAGGGTAATGCAACAAGAGTTGCTGCCTCCTAGATTTCACCAGTAAGGCCCCTTTATTATCCACAACCAAAACAAAACAAACACAAAAAGAAAAACTAAGTTATTAAAAGCATGGGTTGCCTCCCACGAAGCGCTTCGTTTAACGTCACATGGCTCGAAGGTTCATTCCCCTTGTTAGGGTGGCATATATGACACAAATACCACATGATATTTTTCTTTCTTTTGTTTGGTAACAATACCATGAATTTAAATTACTGATGATTTTGCTTTCAAATCATTTTCAGCTTGGTTTTATTGAACATGACATAAATGTCATCCAATACTTTGTCAATTTCTTGTCTTTCATCTGCCTTGTTGTGAAAATAGTTTTTATGGATACTCTTTTGTTGATGATTTTCTTGTTGAATGTCCACATCTTCACAAATTGTTAAATTTGTAGTTTCATCCAAACCTAGATCATCTTCAAGTTTCCTTATTTCTTCTTCCCAATATTTCTTTTTACCTCAAGTTCTTCTATTCTTACTACATCTTCTTCATTTGATGTTATGCATTTTTCTTCTTGTTCCACATATTCTTCTTCCAACTCAAAATTTCTCCAAATAAAACTATCTAGATAAGAGTTAGCTTCATTACAGTCATACATAAGAATTCTTACCTCCCTCTTACATGCTTTAAAAATATTATTAGCCTCTTCCAAAGTGAATCCTAAATCAGGCGACCAACATACTGGAGATACAGGTGGTAATGTATAAAAATAATACATGACTACGAAACTCAAACACTTTGGTAGTAGCAAAGTATAGAAGAATTCATGAAGCAACAATAATTTGACTTTTTTTGCTAAATTGAAACAAAATTTTGTTGACGAGCAACAAAATTTCAATTGAACTAAAATCAAAACTCTATATTTTGGAAATCCTAGGCAAAAACACTTAAAACTTGTACTATTTTTCATTTGCAGTAATAATGAGGAAAGTTCCCCAAATGTCGATCTCAATGAATGTGTATAAATATCGAGTTTGAATTGTGTTGAATTAAACAAAAACTAGTGTTTTGGTTTGAATTGTAGTTAAATAAAAATAAGCATGAATATAAATAGTTTTCTGAGTTCAATGAATTTTTCGAGACATCTACAATTCGAATCAACTTCTCACCTCAACATGAAAGTTGTAGCACTTTCTCAAAGCTTTCCAACGAATATCAAAATGCGTCGATTCGATTCCCGTAGCTCTACTTATAATTTTTTTTAGCAAAACCTAAAGATATTGATCAATCACGCATTGGCTGACACGAGCAGTGTTAACTGACACATACGACCGTGTCATACCTCTTGGAGCGTGCTGGAAACTTTTCGAAACTCTGAATTTTGCACTTTTTTGCCCTAATTTGTCCTATTTTATTCCTCTAGGTTTGAAAACACTAAAACACACAACTAATGCATAAAATGTGGTAAAATGAAACAAAGCACTTGACAATAAAAAGAAAATATAACTGAAATCAATAGCAAGTAAATGTGTAAAAATCATTGGTCACTTATGTGGGGGGAAAGTTGAGTCAACAAATCGTCTCTTTTTTTTGGCTCATGTTTCATCTTATGTGTGGTAAAGGGTTTTCAATAGGTTGGTAGGTCGTCACCTCTTTGGCCATCATATTTAGCGGTAAGGTATTTTAATGGTTTAGTAAAGGTAACAGGGTGAGTTTAGGTTTACCACAATCTCTAACGCAATGGTATGGACAACCTTGAATATGTATCACAACGTATATCACATAGTGCTCTAGTACAAAATAACACATCTAATGTCGGATGCAAAATATATTTGATCTCGAAGCGAGGTAACGAAGGACACAATGAACAACTACCACTTTACATCTTGGTTATTGAATAATCGAGGGGGAAAATGGCACTGCTCTTGTATTTGATCCTTAGCAACTAAATTTTTTCATTTTCAAAATTATGTTAGTTTATACCTCTATTTTTAACAATAACCGAGGAGTAAAGACTTGTTTTTAAAAAAACTAACCTGCTTTTTTCATTTTAGTCAGCAAAACATCAAATTTGTTGAAAAATTATAAATATTCCTCAACAACAACAACAACAACAAAATAGAATCCTTAAATATTAAATATCAACAACAACAACAACAATAACAATAAAATACATAGATTCTTTAAATATTAAATATCAAAAACAACAACAAATAAACAAAATCGATAAAAAAATTTAATACTAAATTTCAACAATAACATGAACAACTACGACAACACAATATTAACCATTTTACTTGATACAACTACAACTAACATTAATAAGTTACTTTCAAGCTTTGCTAACTATAAAAAGATTAAACATTAATAAGCAACCTTGAAATATTTTCCTTCTCTTGCTTTCATTGTCATTGTTTCCAATATGTTAAGTTTAATTTCATCATTTTGCATCCAAGATGAATAGTTGTGGCATTAACGATTTATCTAGCTAGTGAGAGTTTCACGCGGATCACTAATGTTTTATATGGATTGATGAGTTTACAATATCTTGACATTGTTACTTTATAAATGAATTTCAAATATTTGTTACTTAATCTTTTCATACAATGGGCCATAAATTTATCCCTAGATTTTCAACAATTCTGAGGTAATATCTCATAAAAAATTAAAAATGTAGTTGATAGGATTCGATGATGTATCCCTCTATCTACTTTAATTTACCCTTCAGTTTTCACGAAAACCATGTAATAGGTACAAAAAATGAAAATATAATAAGGTGATAACATATAGTTGTTGGAATTCGAAGACATGTCATCTAAATACTTTTCTTCTCAATTTTTTGAAAAACTGATGTAATAAGTCATAAAAAATTATAAAAAAAATTAAAAGATGTTAAGATGTAGTTGATGGTGTTATAAAATTAATTTAAATCAAATGTAATCGATGAAGGTTGAAAAACAAAAGACAGGGAGTTTGAATTGGGTTTTTGTAAATTAAAAATAAATCGACACAACTATTTTTATCCTGGTTCATTTGAACTCAAACTACTCCAGTTAACCCATCAAGGTGATTTTCATCTCTCAACCAAGTATTAATCCACTAATCAACAACAGATTACAATTCACAAAGACAATGCCTTTATCTTCTTAAGAAAAACCACAACTTGGTTCTCAAGGAAATACAACTGTATACGTAATTACAAACTATGTATAAAGGATGATTCTAATAAGCTATATCACTACTGTGATGTATTACACAATATTTTAAGCACAATTCAAACTAGAGAATTTGAATGATTTCGTTGGTGATTTTCTCTTCAATATTCACGTAAGTGTTGTTGTGATTTCTTCAAGAAATTTGCTTTATATAGGATTGAAGAAATTAATCTTGTTGGAGACATAGAATCCACATATGGAAGGATGATATTTGAAATCAATTGAGCTTTCCATAAAAATGAGATCCTATTTGAAATCGTCGTTACATCAAATATTTCCATTTGAGTCTTTGTAACGCATCAAAACTAAGCAACTAGAACATAGAAATAAGAGTTTGTAGTGAAACATGGTGCTTTTAGAAGTTTTGTTTGAAAAACTTCTTCTAAAGACCGTGATAGTCTTGAAGACTGCTTTTACATGCGTGTCTTTTTAAGATCTCTTTCAAAATATCAGAACTTCTTCTACATTCAGAGTCTTGACTTGTTCTTCTTTTCCTTCCAGAATCAGAACTTCATCTGTATACTTCATTAAAGAATTAGAAGACAACAATGTTTCATACAAGATATTTATCCATCAGAGTCATAACGTAATTTTCATCAAAAGTATTTGTTATCATCAAAACTTCTTAAATAGACATAGAAC
Source organism: Vicia sativa (assembly GCA_021764765.1). NCBI lineage: Eukaryota > Viridiplantae > Streptophyta > Magnoliopsida > Fabales > Fabaceae > Vicia > Vicia sativa. Next base: position 151,446,293 of record CM038794.1, read on the forward strand.
TAATCTATGTTCTAACAATCTCCCCCTTTTTGATGATGACAAAACATAAATATTTTGACAAAGAGAGGTCTTCCCCTGAGTTTGATATTCATATATACTTAAAAACATTATACTTCCTTGAGAGTGTCCGTCCAGAATATGATGAAGGTTCTGATAGTTCCAAAGTAGCATAGGTTTCTTTCCAGAATAGATGTTCCCTATTTTAAACTTAGACAAAATGATTGAAAGACTGATATCAGAATGTTTGAGACTTAGTGTATCAAAAACTATGATGTTCAAAATATATTGCGTTTTCCCCCTTTTTGTCTTAAATCAAAAAGAAAATTATATTTGAAAAATAATAAGACGAAACAGAAGATAAATGCATTAAGGGGACATAACAGAGTACTGAAGGAAAATTGTAGAAAATGAAAATATGCTGAATGAAACAAGGATAAGAAAAAACATTGTAGAAAATAAAGTGAGAAAAATAAGTTCTAAGAAGGTGGAGTAAGTCTAGAGAACAGTTCTTCCAGCATCCCTTTGATCTTAGATGTTGAAGCTTCTTATTTTCCCATCATCTCCTTGAGTTCCTTGTTAGTTTCATCTTGCTTGTCCAATATTTTTCTGACCTCTTCGTTATCCTTCTTTAAAACTTCTAGAGTTGGAATAACTAGAGAAGCATCCTTATCAGTAGTTGCAAGAGATTTAGTAGCTGGAGCTTCAGAGGATTCGACAATAAATTTCCCTTTGTCTTGAAAAAGAACCAGAGGTTGAGTCCTAGGTTTCTGGAGGGATGTTGTTATTGTTATAGATTCCCAATGTGCTCTTCAAGAAGCTGCAGCCATTCACCGAAGTTTTGTTGAGCCAGACCATTGCAAATCTTCTTCTGCCTCTTAGATTAAAAAATAAACCATTTTATGAACTGAGTCTGGAGGTAGTCAGACGCTGCTGGATTCAGATTATCCAAACAAGCCTGCTTCAGAGACTTAACCCAGGCTTGAATTTTTATTCCAAAAACCAGTAAAGATTCACCAACATCTGCTTGGGAGGGTTGGGGTTTTGGTTCGGGAACAACTATTTTTTTTGGTGCAGTAAGAAGGTAATTCCAGGCCTCAAGATCAATGACAATTTTGAGGGGATCATCTGGAGATTTTCGAGGGGATGAAGAGTCAGTAAGAACAACTGGAGAATTGGGAGAGTTAGGTGGTGTGGATTCATAAGGGGATGGAAGATTTGGAATAATGAAAGTATTGTGATCTGATTGTGCAGTGTCGAGAGGGCAAGTGATTCCAAGAATAATGAGATTTAGTTCTAGGGAGGGATCAGAGGACGCATTTGGATTTTCTGGTTGGGGAGATGAAATTGGTTGTGGAGTAGTAGCGGTGGTATTTTCTTGTAATTGTTCAGAAGATTCTTTTGGATTTTCTGGTTGGGGAGCATAAGTAGACTGTGGAGTAGTAGAGGTGGCTTTTTATGGTTGTGTTTCAAGGGCAAAGTCAAAGGTTTCAATATCAGACAGAACTTTGTCAAGTTCTGGTTGAGGATGGGTTATTGGTTCAGTAACAAGAATAGAGGTATCAATTTCAATATCAAAGTCATCAAGAGTTTGTCGTGAATTTTCTGGTACGAAATGTTTAGGAGGAGAAGATGGAGTAGATGTTGGTGTAAAAATTGGTTCTAAAACAGAAATAAAAGATGGGTTACCTTTCCTCTTAGCAAATTTTGGTTGTTTCTGAGAGGTGCGTTCATCAGCTGCTTTTCTCTTCTTGGATTTTCTGATAGCAACATCTGGAGCTTGTTGATGAAGATCTAGAATATTGAGATCAGGATCATTACCATCTTCTTTAAAAGCTTGCAGATAGTGACAAATAATATTTGGTCTTGGAGCATCAATATCTGAGAACATAGGGAAGTTCTACAGAGGGATTCTTATGAGAGATGTTTTCGTTCACTACAACAGTGGGTTTCTTCTTGAGAAAGGTTATGATTTTCATCTTCTTGAGATTTTTCGCGTTGAGAGGTTCCCCAACGATTGGGTTCAGATCATCTAATAGTTTGGCTTCACTCAGATGATCGATTAGCTGATTCTCTCGTAGAGTATCTGAGATAAGCCTTCCCAAAGGAATCCAGTCTCTTATGGTTCATCCTCCTTCTCCTGTTTCCTTGACACTTATCTTCAGATGGTTGAAAAGACTGTGAGGAAGATGAATTTTTATTTTCATTGCAATGAAGTAGATGAGGAACTGCTGATCAATGTTGATGTAGTCAGCAGAGCTTGAAGGTTTCCTGGGATTGATGCACCCTAGAATTATCTTAGCCCAAATTCTGAAGTGGTCCCTAATATCTTCAAATTTGTTTTGACGGTTGCCCAGAAGTAAAGATTTCTTGAGAAACTGTAGCTAGGTCAGAGTCAATTTTCTCAACCATGTCAATACATTTTACTCCATTGCCATCACGACCAATAATTTCTCCAATGGGATCTTCAGTAATGAGTATTTTCTTCCCCAGTACATACGAAGTAACTTGATTTTGAGAAGCTGAAGCATGAATCCAGAATTCCTTTACCAACTTTGGAAAAACTAGACCAATCAAACGATCAAAATACTGAGACCAACCTTGAAATTCCACTTCTTTAAGGAGATCATGCCCATTTTCCTTCATGCTTTCAAAATCCACAAGAAATTCACAGAGAACTTCAAGATTGTTGCATGGAGTGAGTAACATTTTGTGAGGATGGGTGAAAACTTCTTGGAGGTGGGTTGAGGTTGTTGTTGCTGTTGTTGATGGGCTGAGGAAGCCATTGTTCTCAGACTTAGGGTTTTAGAAGAAAAGAGAAAGCTTTGAAAATAAGGGTTTTCAAAAGAGGAAAAAGAGGGCAAATGATTTGAGTGAAACGGTGAATTTGAAAATAGAGAAAAGACGAAGTAATAATAGAAAAAATTTCCTTGAAAACATGCAATTAAGTGTATTTAAGGGCCAAAAGTAATGATTAAGAAAATAAAGATTTGCTGACAAGGGATATAGCGTGTAGATTTAGTGAGCAGTTACCGATGTGACCAGCGCCTCAATGCATCAACTCAAACGTTTCACTCTATCAGATTTTGAACACGTGTTCATTTTCTAAGAATGACATAGCGATTAAGTTTGACAAATGTTGATTTGATTCACTGCATGCATCTATCTCGAGTTGAATCATCTTTCTGATCTTCTTGATAGATTATGATTCATTTACCCTTCTCACTTCTGAAGGACAATTGATCAGATGTTCACAAAAAATATTCTACAAGTTAAACATATAAAATTAAATTTTTTATTCTGGGCATAATTGCATACTGAGATACTTCATAATGAAATTGAACCTATCTTTAGCAAGGGGTTTTTGAAATATATCAGTCCATTGATGGTCTGTGTTAATGAATTTTAAAGAAAGGATTCCCTTCTAAATATAGTCCCTAATGAAATGATGTTTAATTTCTATATGCTTAGCTCTAGAATGCAAAATAGAATTTTTAGATAAGAAAATAGCAGAAGTATTTTTACAGAGGATAGGGATGTTACTCTCGAATAGTTGAAAGTCCTCATGTTGACTTTTCATCCAGAGCATCTGAGTACTGCATCCAGCTGCAGCTATATATTCTGCTTCAGTAGTTGATAGTGCAATGGTGGGTTGCCTTTTGCTGGACCAAGATATCAAATTATCACCTTGAAACTGACAGCTTCCAAAAGTGCTTTTTCTTTCTATTCTATCTCCAGCAAAGTCGGCGTCACAGTAACCTACAAGTTTGTATTCTCTGGATTTTTTATAACTTAAGCCAAGATTAGTAGTTCCTTTCAGATACTTGAAAATTCTCTTAACATCTATTAAGTGAGTTTCTCTAGGATCCAATTGGAATCTAGCACAGAGGAAAACACTATATAGAATATTTGGTCTTGAAGCTGTTAAATATAGGAGAGAGCCAATCATACCTCTGTAGAGCTTATATTCTACTTTCTTACTTACCTCTTCCTCTTCCTTTTCAAACATAGCAAATTTCTGCTGCAGAAGTTCTTTAACATACTTACTATGATGTATGTAGGTTTCTTCTGAATTTTGATTGATTTGAATTCCCAGAAAGAATTTGAGTTCGCCCATGAGACTCATTTCAAACTCTGCCTGCATAGACTTAGCAAACTCTCTCCCAAGGGAGGCTTTAGTAGAACCAAAACTTATGTCATCAACATAAATTTGACATATATGAATATCATTTTTATATTTATTACAAAATAAAGTTGTGTCCACTTTCCCTTTGGTAAAATCTTTTTCTAATAGAAAATTGCTTAGTCATTCATACCAAGCTCTAGGAGCTTGTTTTAGACCGTATAAAGATTTTTTAAGCTTATATACCAACCGACACCTTTAGTGACCGTAAAAATAAGCGTTGGTATAGATAACATTTACTAACCGAAATTATATACTAACGGTTGGTATAGGGTTATCCATTACTCCTGTAAGAAAGCCACTTCTTTTTTCACTAAACTTTTAGAAAATAAACATCCTACTAGAATCGAACCATGGACATGAGTCTCTATTTATTATTATTATTTTCTTAAAACACTTTTAATAATAAATAAATTCGCTTTATTATTATTTTTTTCTCAATTTTGTTTCATCGCTCTACATCCCCTGTGAAAAAAATTTGTTTCCCTCTTCTCTTGTGAAATTATCCCGCTTTTATTCACTCTTCCTGTAGTCATTCTTCTTCCTCACCTTTTTCCTTATTCATAAAAACCCTTGACAAATTCATAAAAAACCCCTTTTTTCTGCAGACCTAAAACCCCTTCTTCCTGTAGCCACTGCTTTCTCGTGTGAAAACCTAAACCCCCTGCTTCTCCTGTGAAAATCACCCATGCATACGATTAAGGATTCTCTAGAATTTTCTTCAAGTTTCAACGATTCCTAATCAGAGTTTGAGGAAGAACAGAAAACATGCCAAGTTCTTGTAGAAATCTAAACACCTCACCCTTCAACTTGCGCCTCCGATTAGGGTTTTTCTCACCCTTCAACTCTTTCTGCGAATAGGATTTATGAAGATCAAGTCGGTCTCATGCATTGGTGAATTCAATCACTCTTAATCACCTGCATCTGCAATTAGGTTTTTATCTTTGAGCTGAATCCAAAACTGATAACTCTGGTTCTGGTTCTGAATTTCCTTTGGTTGACAAATAGAATTTAGTTCTCATATAATCATATGGAATACTCGTGATAACTCTGGTTCCGGTTCTGAATTTCCTCTGGTTCTGGAATACTTCTAAATTTCCACTGTGTTGGGTTTATTTTTTTAGGTGAAATTTTGTGTCAGGTTTCTTATGGTATATTTAATGTGCAACTTATGTCTGTGTATAAATATAATAATTAGGAAATAGGGGTGTGATGGAAGTGAGTTGAACTGACTGAGTAATAACAAAATATTATATAAAATTCTGTTTTGGTTTAGTTTTAGGGGTTTATTGGTCTAATTAAGATATGGCTACTGCATAACATTGGATATAAACTGTGTAAGTAGTGTTTTGCAAAAAAAAAATCTCTTTTTCCCAACTTGTTGAAATAGGATGTAACCATTGGATATAAATTGTGATTGAAATTGATGTTTGGATTTTGATTATAGTGACAACTTGTTGAAACAGGATGTCGGTTGTGCAATATATTCCGCCAAGTTATTAATAGAATACTTGTGAGTCGATAATTTGTTGCTCATTCAAAACTACAAAGTTTTTGAAGCTACAATTCCTTCTGTTGTTGAGATTATACCAGGTTTGTGTTTAATATAGTTTTTCTCCTGTTTCAATTGTCTTTTTTTAATCATTTTGTTACTTGAGTTGGCTGGGTGTTTAATATTTAGATTAATGTATGTATTCCTTCTATTGATTTCGTCGGTTTAGTTTCCTTCTTGAGCTTGTAGTGAGTTTATTATCTTGTTTCATATATTTACAACCTTCTACAAAACCAGTTAGTAATTTGTTTGTATTTGATTGTTAAAATAAACATTGGTTAATTTGCTTACTGATTGTTCTTAGTGCTCCTCTACTTTTCATTACTACTGTTTCTATCTGCATCATTACTATTTCTGAAACTAATTGTAATTTTAATTATTATTCTATTATCGTTGCTTGCTTAATTAATTAATATGGTATTACCTACGTGTATAAGCCAAAAGGTAAACAATGTAATGATGCTTGTCATTTTCATGTAATGCAACTCTCGTGTAAATAGAATTTGATTGTTAAAATAAACATTGGTTAATTTGAATTTATTAATTTGGCATGTTGTGATGTGTTGAATTAGATTGCATGTATTAGACAATTTGGTATGTTCTTCTATCAAATATACTCTTGCTCTAATATTTCATTCTCTGTTTTTTGTTTGTTTCATCTTTGCTTTTTCAATGAATTTGGAGAAGTTTAGACCTTGTTTCATTAATGTCAAGCCTTAGGACTATTGCTTTCTTGGGCTTGTACTAGTTATACTTTCCTTTTCCTAGTACTTGACCTAGAGTAATAATAGTGTAAAAAAATAGGAGTATGAATCCTTGTGATTTGAAGAGAAGGGTTTGCGAGCTTTGTTGTGTTGATTTTATAAACTCAGGGTTTCTGTCTGTGGTGTGTTCTTACTTCATATCCTCTTTTCATGTTTACCTATAGAGAGTCACTTCTTTTTTGTTGCTGTAGTTTGTTGTTCTTTCCTTCTTTATAGATGCATCTTATTCTTTAAATAAAAGACTGAGTGTTGTTTATGCAGTAATTTGGTTTTGTTTGGCAGTGACTTCCTTGACTGCAAATATACATAGAAACTTAAGATTTTTATTAATTAAAATACTTTTTTTAACGAGATATCATGACAAATAATTAGAACAGTTGAATTGCTTTGCTACAATTAATGTTATTTTTACTCGTGTCACAAGATAAATAATAAGGATGTTTATTTTTTCACTACTTTTGATTAATTAAATGCATTTGATGATATGGTTTTCTATTATGAGCATAATGAATCTTTCAGGGAGGAATTTCCTGTGAGTACATTCCGTCCTCGAGCTCGACAGCGCTTTTCCAATATCGTTGTTACAGGTATATATAAAGAAATCCCTCATAAAATATATATAGCAATTATTGAACATACCAATTTGTTCAATAGTTGTGATTTGATTTGCAGTTTCTTTTTAAGCTTTAGTATGAATCTCTTATGTTTATTGTTAATGTATATTAAATTTGAGTTTCATATTAACAAATAAGTATATAACAAATATGAAGAAAAAAATAGGTATACAAAATTTATGTACATGAAAGAAGTTCTACTAACATGAAAGAGTTTCATTGTTAAACTTAGTTTCGTCCCTAATGTCACCTATAAACCATTCAAGCAGAAACCTTCCATGACCATGACTCAATGTCTATTAACTATTTTTCATAGTTAAAATGTTTCAATTAAGTTTTATAGATAGGTTCTTACTCTTTCCTTTATTCGAGATAATTTGGTTCAAATGTTTCAGCTAAATTTTTCAAATGGAGAATAGAGGGTGGGTACGTGATCCAACAAAGGGAAGTGAAGAATATATTCGAGGGGTTAACGAATTTCTTGAATTTTCTTTTCAAAACTCAGTAGAAAACGGAAAAATATTGTGTCCTTGTATAAAATGTGCTAACTGTGATTCACATTGTCGCTCAAGTGTTTATGAACACTTAACTGATCCGAGACGTTATACGCAGTGGATATTTCATGGTGAGAAACCCACGACTTCAATTGGCATAACTGAACAGCATTTTGAAATGGAGCATGACATGGACGGGTTACTCCGCGATGCTTTTGCAATGCCTCCTTTAGAAGAGACAATTTATGGTGAAGGAGAAAGGAATCAAGAAGTAGGAGAAAATGCCAAGTTTTACAAATTGGTGAGAGAGAATGAACAAGTTCTTTATCCAAACTGTAAGAAGTATAGCAAACTATCCTTTATGGTGCATTTGTATCATTTAAAGTGTCTTCATGGGTGGAGTGACAAGTCGTTCTCCATGCTATTAGATTTATTGAGAGATGCTCTACTAGAAGGGAATGTTTTTCCGAACTCATACTATGAAACAAAAAAGATGATTACAGGGTTAGGTTTGGGGTATGAAAAGATTCATGCTTGTCCTAACGACTGTATATTGTATTGGGATAAACATATTAAAGATCAAGTATGTCCAAAGTGTGGTACTTCAAGGTGGAAAACAACAAATGAGGATGTACGTGCTAATGGAAAAGAAACTTCTGAAAAGCATAAGAACTTACCCGTAAAGATTCTTCGTTGGTTTCCTTTGAAACCAAGGCAAGGCTACAAAGGTTATTCATGTCATCTAAAATATCTGAATCAATGAGATGGAATCATGATGGTAGAGTGAGTGACGGGTCTCTTAGGCTTCAATCCTTTTAAAACAATGAGCATAACCCATAGTACTTGGCCTGTCATACTAATTCCCTATAATCTTCCTCCTTGGATGTGCATGAAACAATCACTCTTCATGTTATCGCTACTAATTCCGGGTCCTAAAGGTCTTGGGAATAATATTGATGTTTATCTACAACCTTTAGTACAAGAGTTGTAAGAGTTATGGTTTGATGGAATAAAAACATTTGATGCCTACAAGAAATAGACATTCCAACTCTATGCTGCTATAATTTGGACTATTAATGACTTTCCCATATGCAAACTTATCCGATGGAGTACTAAAGGTCAATATGCTTGTCCAAGTTGTGGTATTGAAACTTCCTCACGATGGCTAAAGCATGGTGGAAAATTTTGCTACATGTGTCATCGACGCTGGTTGCCTTTTCAAACACAAAATGGCGGTTGAATAGTAGGATTTTGATGGAACAAAGGAGTCAAGGGGTCCTCCTAAAATAAATGACGGATTCAAATTTCAAGGCAAATTGATGAAATTAGAGAAGAGGGTCTTGAGAACGGGGCACAACCGTGAAAAAGAAGAGTATTTTCTTTGATTTTTATTGGGAATACAATGTATTACGTCAATCTAGATGTGATGCACATTGAAAAAAATGTGTGTGATAATATCATTGGTACATTGTTAAACCAAGATGGAAAATCCAAAGATAATTATAAGGCACGTGCTGACCTTGAAGATATGGGCATAAGTACGCCATCCACAACCAAGTCCCAAAAGTAGTGCAATGCTTTTTCCTAGAGCATGTTATCAAATGACTAACAAAGATAAAGATGCTTTTTTGAGTGTCCTTGAGAATGTAAAAGCTCCGGATGAATGTTCATCAAACATCTCAAGTTGTGTTCATCTCAAGCAATGAAAGATATTTGGCTTAAAAATTTATGATTGTCATGTTCTAATGCAACAACTTCTTCTAGTGGCATTAAGAGGTTCATTGCCAGATAGAGTCACTTCAATTATTATTGACCTTTGCAATTTCTTCAAGCAAATATGCTCTAAGGTACTTAATGTGGATTTCCTTGCACAATTAGAGTCTCGAGTAGCTTTAACACTTTGTCAACTGGAAATAATCTTTCCTCCATCGTTTTTTACCATTATGATGCATTTGGTAATTCATTTGGCATCTGAAGCCAAAATTGCTTGACCAGTACAATATCTATGGATGTATCCTATTATGAGGTATGTGTTCTTCATTTTAAAACTTCATTTTAGTTAAATCTCTTCAAGAAGTTATTATTGATGCTAAGACAAAATTTTCTTTTAGATTTCAGCCACTTAAGTCATTTGTACGCAATAGAGCACATCCTAAGGATCAATTGCGTAAGGTTTTTGGCCAATGAATGCTTGACCTTTTGTTCACAATATCTAATCGTGGGAAACTAGGTTTAGTAGACCTAGCGAAATGATGATGATTCTACATTTAAAGATGATGCAGCTTTTCTACATCCTGTTGGAAGACCACTAGGAAGGAAAAAACAACAAAAGTTCCAAGTAGGGAAACGCAAGAGAGTGAAAAGAATTAAGCTTGATTAAAAATAATTAATGCAAGCTCACAGATATATTCTTTCTAACTGTGACGCAGTCGCTCCATTTTTATAGTAAGACACCAATCATATTTCACTTTTACACTTGTGTGTCCATTGTTCGTACTCTTCTAATTATGTTATCTTTATTTTTAGAGAACATGTTGGACTTCTTAAGAGAAGCTGATCGCATCGACTATCACATGTTGAAGTAGATAAACGACATAGCAAAAAATTTAGTGATTGGTTTCGAAAAAGGGTGAGCGCAAAAGAATTGAAATATTTGATTTAGCTTCTACTTATTTTGTGTAGCTAACTATTTTTATTGAATTATTATAGATTCATGACTTAGATGAAAGATGGAGCCAAGAAATTACTCATGAACTTAGATGGTTAGCGCGTGGACCAGTTGAGGTAGTAAGGAGACACACTGGCTACACAATTAGTGGTTTTAGGTTTCACACTAGGAAAAGAGAGAGATACTTGAAGACACAAAATTCTGGAGTAGTTGTAAGGGCAAAGACATCAAACGATGAAATTAGTTACTATGGAGCAATAACTGATATAATACAATTGGACTATTCTGGAAAGTACAAAGTTGTGTTATTCAAACGTGATTGGATTGATATCAAGAAAGGAATCAAGAAAGATAAGTTTGGGATGACACTTGTGAATTTCAAATTTCTGAAGCACACTGGAAAAAACTTTGGGATGACCCATTTGTTTTTGCATCACAAGCAAAAAAGGTGTTTTATGTATATGATGAGAGAAACAATGATTGGTGTGTTGCTCTAGATGCAAATGTGAGGGATGTTTATGATATGGGTGATGAAGATTCCAATGA
>CM038794.1:151457210-151549957 GCA_021764765.1 Vicia sativa
CCTTGTATGAAGCTCGAGAGAGAGGCTATAGGGTATGGGTGGTTTTGGATTTAAGAGTGGTTTCATGGGAAACCATCCTCTTAGGATTCAAGAGTGATTTCCTTGAAATCATACTCTTGAGGTTATCTAAGTAGGTGATTCTTTGTGGAAGCCCAATAGGAGGACATTGAGATTTCACGGTCTTTCTTGTTTGATGCCAAAGGCTAAACTCAATGAGGAGTTCTTTTGAGCGAAGCCCAGGAGGTGACTCAGCAGTGTTGTCTTATATGAAGCATAAGCAAAGGTTAAACTCGATAAATGAGTTTTCTTATATAAACATAAGAGGAGGCTAAACTCGGATAAATGAGTTATCTTACTGACCTAAGAGGGCTAAAGGAACCTAGTTGTTAAACTAGTTGTTATGTTATAAGCGAATAGTTATATAAAAAGTATGTGATATGTATTCACGAGGAGTTTATGAAGGAAATATAAACAAGTGTACAAAGCAGCGTTTAAAGCAAGTGTAACTTGATTATTCTGAGGTTTTGAATGTGTACAAGAAAATGAATATGTACGAAGAAGGGTGTTTATGTACAAAGAAATCAATATCTACATAGGAGGTTGGGACTTACAGTGAGGAGGCCCGTTGGTTTAAACGTTTCACGGGAATAATGCTTCTCTTAATACCAATGGAATCGATTATAAACAGCGGATGAAAACAAAGGAAGAAGTTTGTTTTGCGATATTTATAAAGATGATTGAATATGTATAAGGAAATTTAATATGTACATAAAGGTTTGGGACTTACACGTGAGGAGGCCCATGATCAATTAAAATTCGAGGAAAAAAGCTGGTTGGTTTTATCTTCAAATCGAGTCGATGTAAAAGGTGTGTAAGTTTGTTGAAAGTTTTTGAAAAGGTTTTGAAAATGATTTTGAAAAGTGAAGTATATTCACAAGAAGTTTTGAAAAGATTTGAATTTGTATGTTTGAAAGAAAACATCTTTGAAAAATTATTAAAATCTTGAAAATGTTTAGTTTTGACTTAATAAAATATAATCAAAAAGAAAATATTTTGGATTTTTGACATAATCATAAAATAAGTATATTAAATGACAAGTGTGCAAAAATCATCTCAAAATGAGAAGTTTATATTGGTTTTGAAAATGTTGAAGTTTGATAGAAAATGTGAAGAAAACAAGTAGTAAAAATTTGATTTTGGTCCTAAGGAAGTTTGAAGTCAAGACCTTTGGCTTAGAAGTGAAAAGCTTTAACGAGCCATGTGTTTATCACATTATTTACGCCTTCATTAATTATATTTAAAACAAGTCTATGAAAATGTTTTAAAAATGAAGGAAAAGTGGAAAAAATGACAAAATGGTCTCGAGAGTTCGAACCTAGACCATAGGCAAGGCAAAGGACATGAAAAGCGTCGACTACCTTTGGGGTGGCTATACATCCGTTTATTTATTTTCTTCCATCTTATTATATTATAAGCGAATTATTTGAATTTGAAAATCAAAAGCAAAGCGCACTCCATCTTCTTCTTCCTCGAGATCTTGATTTTTAACTTCCTCATTTCTCAATGAAATTGAAAGATGTAAACATCAAAGTTGCTCGATTTTTAACCGGGAATATGATGGTGATGTTTAATTTCATTTATTTTGAACTTAAGATGATCAATTTTATATGAGGGCAGATGAACCTAATTCTAAGAATCAATATGAAATCGTGTATGGATCATGATTTATAAAATTGATTGAGGTTAATAATCGACATGAGTGCGAAACAAAATTTCCAAGCTATTTTTTGAGCGGAATGCATGAATCATAGAGTTAAAGTTGCCTGACTTACCTCTTATAAGTAAATCGAATTCTTTCTTAGGGTGTTTCCGATTGTATTTTGATGATTGTTATAGCTTCATTGGACCCTATGGAATGTGTGGATGCTTAGTTTGAATTGAAATGGCACAGATCGTTCCACCCAGTCTAGCTTGCAATATCTTGAGTGAGTTTCAAATTTGGTTGGAGATGTTATAGATGTGATCTAAGTATGCGGATCACTTCTATGAAGTGTATGGATGATGTTTAAAGTGTTGAATCAAAGCTAGCACGAGCAAATTGAGATATGGCAAGTTAAACAATTTGCAAGTTTATGGATTTTAGACATGACTACGAGTTTGGACAGTTTTATGGTGGCTTTAAGTCTTAGACAACTTCTAATTGATGTTTAGAACATGTTAGGAACTTAAGTTCACTCAGTTTTGAAAGGTTTGAAGATTGCAAAATTTCCCTCTTTGAACTTTGAAACTTGGAGTTTAAGAAAGAAAAGAAGGAAAGCTTGATTATGATAGCTTTGGTGTGATTTGAAAATGAAGAAATGACCTCTATTTATAGGCCAAGAAATCTGAATGACAAGGCATGGCTATCATTGAGAGGAAACTGCAACTCTATCATTCAAAACTCATATTTATAGTTATAATCTACCCTAGTTGATGACAAGGCTTCTAGAAGAAATTATGAAAATGACTTATAATTTTGAAGCATGAACTTGGAATTCCATGGTTTTGGAGCTCTATGTTTCAAAATAGAAAGCATAGCTAATGAAGTTTTTTGCAAGTTCTTGGACATTTTAAGCTTGTAAAAGGCTACAACTTTCATGTTTTGAGTTTTTACGAATCCAAATGGATCTAGGTAAAAATGGCCATGAAGTGAGAAAAACCATGTTTCTTAACATGAAAAATTTTCTAAGCGTTAGAAAATTTCAAATCTTGACTTTTGTTGACTTTTTCACATTTCTTTAGTTTTTAAGATCATGATGGATTATTTGAAATGTTTTAATGATTGAAAAGTTTAGTCTTGAAAAAGTTGACAAAAGTCAAAGTTTGACTTTTTAGTGATGAATTTTCATCGGATGATTCAAAATTTGTCTAATGAAGAAACATGAATTTTGAAATGTTTTGAATCGAGAAATTAGGTCAGATGTTGCATTGAAGATGTTAAGATCAATCTTCAAGCAAATAGGTCATCCATTGAGCGAAAGTCAATGATTCACTATCTTGATCAAAACCTAAATGGTGGGTTCATGGTAGATCATGAGAAAAAGTTGAATAGAAGATCAAATATTGTTGATTGATTAAGATAGAGCATTTGAGGTGAGTGGAAAATCAAACCCTAATTGATCATATGTTGAGCAGATGAAGTTTGAAGAAACCTAATTTTAACTTCTAGAAGCCACGCACGATCTTTTCTAATGCAGGCGTGGTGATGCGGTGATGCATCGTAGGTGGTATCTTAGGTCAAAATTGGGGTAGCGGATCTTATTTAAGTTTCTTTAACACGAGAGATGAAGATGAAGATCTTAGCCTCGATGGAATGTGAAGAGACAAATATCATAATCATGAACTTTGGACCTAAGATACCAAAATTGCGAATGATGCAAAATGATTGCAAAAGTTTACCGGAAGTGAAAGAATGATATGTCGGGGAAATGATTGTGAGGATGACTCAGTCCGTTTAAGAAAGGAGAATCCTATTTGTTGGGAAACAAGCAATATGTTTCACTAGGAAAATATATTCACAATGTAAGTGAATATACATTTACGCTTTGGAAAGCGAGGAGATTACATACATGTAGCCTTGTGACAATGTTTAAGGTAATTGAAAATGATATTACCAAGTATCAGCCTTGTGATAGTTTAAGGTAATGATTTCTGAAGATATTACCAATTATCAACGAAGTGATAACTATAACAAGGTAATTCTTGATAAGTTTACTGAGTATTGACCTTGTGAATAACGAGACAATGATGGAAGCAGATCTCGAATGAGTTTCTATTTTCACATTCAATCTTGCGGGGATCTCTCTTTTGAGACGATGCGGGCCTTTTGATTGGAAAGACGAGTTTTCTTTAGGCGGAAAGACAAGCGTGGAGATTTCTTGAAATTTCATGATTGGACTTCTTTGAAGGACAATCTTTTTTATGACATTCAAGATGAAAAGGAAATAAGGAGGCTCGGATGAGGCTATGCTTGTGTTTGCGGTAGATTTTTGTGAAATCTAAACTTGAGTTGAGTCGAGAGGCGAGGTTCTATCTAGGAATGGCTGGAAAGAAATGGTCAATCAGACTTTGTACTCAATGAGGAATAATCTCGAATTGGGGGACATGGAGAAAAAATATATATTTTTAAACTTGGGATAATCTCTTGGAGAGATGACACCCACACTTGTTTTTCGAATAAATATAACCCAAACAAGTGATTGTGAAGAAAACATTAAGAAATGCAAGAATGCATTAATGATGCTAATATGTATGAATGATGAATGTCATGAATTTATGAATGTCATATGCATCTTTGAGGATACTTGAGAAAGGCGACAAAAGGGGTATTTAGGAAAAGGACTACGTCACAGTTCAAACAAATACTCGGAAAATCCGCGACCATGGTGTGAAGCGACCGATGATGAATCGAGTTGCATGCTTTAAACTTTTCTTAAAAGGCATTTTATTAGCAACCTTGTTTGGGATTCTACAGGTAAGAACAACATCGCTGATTATCTCTTTTTGAGGAGAAGAAAACTTCTTAGCGATTGTTTATCTTCGGTGAAACACTCATGGAAAAAGCATTGAGTTCTTTTTGTGTTCATAGTTTAAAGGAAAATTAAGCTTTTATTTCAAAATTTTGAAGTAAAATTCATTTAAAACTCCTTTTTGTTTTAGTTTCAAAGTGATTTTCACAATAAAAGCGTTATTTTGCAAAAGCGAAATAAGCGGGAATTGCAAACAAATGGGCATAAGGCTCAAATTTTATTGATAGAATGGTAATTTGCCAAAGGCGTGATTCCATGAAATATTTACAAGAGTTGGAAATGATAATTTATTGGGAAAAGGCTACATTGAAAAGCGATAACCACTATTATCCCTAATGATAACCGAAATCATATCGTTTATTTTCCATGAAATTAACCCGTTTTGTATTATTTTGACCCGATTAACTCCGAATATTCCGAGTTTGTCATTACTTTTGCGGTATTCATAACTCAGCTCAAAGCAGAAGAAAACATGAAACAATGCAAGAAAGCATCAAAGAATAGAAGAAAAGATAAATTTGTCAAAATTCTGATTTTTGTAGGCTGTGACGGTGCGTAACACATACGCCACGACCGTAAGCCATCATGAAGCGATGTTACGACCGTAACATCCACCACGACCGTAACACGGAGAAACACCAAACACCTTTCGTAGCGCCGGTGATGACCGTAATGCGCGTGTCGGTTAAATGAAAGTGCGGATCGTGGCAAAGCAAAGCGAAGGAGTTTGAAACTCCTTATTTCTCCACGTTCACCACTTCTTCCTCAACTACCCGTCCCTACATTCATGGAGACTTTCAAGGAGTGCTTCGTGTGAATTTCAAAATCAACTGCCAATTCAAGTTTCCTATAAATACCTCAACATTCAACGTTAGAGTGCAGGCATTTGATGGTTTACTTGTGCGGGCTCTGCGAAATCAAACCATTATTCCTTGGTTGTTATTCTTACGCATTCGATTATTTCCATTCTTTTATTTTCATTGCCCAAATAATAATTTCCAACATCGGAAATTATTATTATAGTTAAGTTTATTATTCAAGCCTCGAGAATTTGTCATATTCGATACCAAGTCCAAGTTCCGATTTGTGGAAGAGTTGAAGTATTGCCTTTGTTTCGGGTTTTATTTTACGATTGTATTATACCTTTTAATTAATTAATGCAAGTTTAATTTATTATTTATAATGTCAATTTATATTTGTTTGTTTTACTTCTATACGTTCATTTTAATTTCTATGGCTAGCTAAACCTTTAGCGGTATGGGATTATGAGACATTAGGCATCGATCGGACTTAGGCTAAAACTTTAATCAACAACTCGGTTGTAACTTTTTATCTTAAAAATGAAACCTTTTAAATTCTGAAAGTAAGAAGAGTAAATAGGTTACATCGAGACCACGAAAGTGTGAGGTTTTAACGAGATAGCTAAAGTTAGGCATTTGATTTAATCGGTGAAAGCGCTTTAAACCAAATTAGAATTAATTAAGTTTCAAAAAATACTTCTAAACACTTATAGGCTAGCGAAAGCGGTATAGGGCTTTAGGCGTATAATCGAGATAAGACCATGAAAGTGTGAGTTGAGGGTTTTTAAGCGTTAATTCTAGATGAACCAAGTTGACCATTCTTATACGCTTAGGTCGATTAGATCCTTTAGGTCGACTATTGCATACCGACCATTTCATTTCATAATTACTTTAAAACCAATTAGTTTACCTTCCTTAACCCTCCCAAAACCAAACGTGACAATTTCCGCCTTAGCTAAACTAGCATTACTTTCCAGTACTAGAGTGATTACAAAGTCCTTGTGGGTTCGACAATCTTTTATTACTACCGCAATAGGCTGTGCGCTTGCAGTTAAGATACCGTTAGACACATTAGGTTTATCGCTCATCATGTTTTTGGCGCCGTTGTCGGGGACTTTGATCTAGTCACTAGTGCACTCTTAAAGTAGCACTGTCTAGGCTAAGGAAACTTTTTATTTTCCTTTTGTATGCCAAATACTCACTCTGGCGGTACTTTGCATATACCTATATCACGATATCGTGTTATATTTGATTAAGAAGGCAATTCAAAAGTACCGTGAGCAACAATCTTCCTCCGTCATTCTTCGGATCTCGGCGAATTACGAAGAATGGTGATCCACCTCCTCCTCCTCGTCCTCTTAAGGATTACGCGTTCCTTCTCAAGCGGAGCCTCATAGCGATATTGCAGCTCACTGCTATTGCTCGAAACAATTTATTTGAAACCTTCGCTTCTTTCCGCGTTCGAGCGAACCGGTTCTGGAGCTCCTGGCGACCTAATCTACATCTATCTATGTTTATGCGATGCAGAACCTTTGTAAGCGAATGGAGTAAACCCGAGGCGTCGATTGCACCTATTTCCTTTTTCTTTAAGAGCGAGCTCGTGCTTGGCTTCAATCTCTTCCTGCCAACTCAATCACCACTTGGGTGAGTTGAAGAAAGTCTTCTTAGCTAGATATTTTCCTCAAGCAAAAGCTGCTATGCTCGAGCCAACATCAATGGTTTCAAGCAGAAAGACAATGAATCTTTATTGAAGCATGGGAGCGATACAAGGATATGCTAAGTATACGCCCTCATCATGGTTTAGAAGAATGGTTGATTATTCACACATTCTATAACGGTCTCTTGTACAACAAGATTAACCATAGGCGTTCTGCGGTGGCGCGATGGATAAACCATACGCGAGGCGAACCAACTTATTGAAAGTATGGCTCAAAACCACTACCAATGGGAAGCGAGAGAGCGAATGTAGAAATCTCAAGCGAAAGGTATCAAGGTTGAAGTGAACATCTGGATCAAGTTAATGCTAAAGTGGAAGCTCTTACAAAATTAGAGAATCGTTCCGTCACTCATGACTACCGTAGCTGTAGTGATCCCAACTTCGATCTATGTGGTATTCAATCCCATCTTGCTCGAATGCCCCACTTGACGGGTACCCGAACAAGCTAACTACTGCAAATCACATTGTACATTATAACCCGAGGTTGGAAGAATCATCCAAATTTCTCGTACAAAAGCAACAATGTGTTGTATGCTCTGGACAAGCTCTGCTACACCACACAGTTATCAAAAGCTATCGAATCATCCTAATAACGGACCTAATACTTCCAACATTCCTAGAAATCAAACCTCGAAATTATGATAGAACACTTCATTGCCTCTCAATCCAGACCAATAAGGATGTTTTAAATCGAATTTACATACCAATGAGCAAATTAAGCAATTATCTAGCAAGGTCGATGCTTTAGCTACCCATAACAACATGCTTGAAACTCAGTTTCACAAGTAGCTCAACGTGGGCACCTACTTACGCTCTCTTTGGAATATTTCTGGTCAACCACAACCTAACCGAAAGGACACGCTAATGCGGTGATACTTAGGAGTGGAAAGAACTTGTGGACTGTTGATCCAAGACTAGAAAACCAAATGTCGGAGGCGAGACCACGAAGTGAGAGCGGAGGCGAGCGAAGAAAGGAAAAGCAAGAAACTCAAGAGGTAGAAAGAGAATTATGTGCCTCCGCCCTATAAAACACAAATTCAGTATCCTCGAGTTAACCAATTCTAAATCGATGAGCCAATTTAAGAAATTCGTGGAACTTACGAAACAACTAAATATCACAATACCATTCACGAAGCCATTACCGGATGCCATCGTATGCTAAATTTCTTAAGAAATCCTATCAACAAGAAAAAGTTAGAAGATAACGAGCAGTTACCCTCAACTTGAGTGTATCATTGAGAATAACATGCCTCCTAAGCTAAAAGACCCGGTAGTTTCTCTATACCTGTAACATTGGAAAATTCGTCATAGACAAAGCTCTATGCGACTTAGGACAAATATCGATGTCATGCCCTATCTATTTGCAAAAAGCTGAAATGGGAGAACTTACACCTACAAAATGTTTGTTCAATTAGGTGACCCGATCGATTAAGTATCTTGTAGGTATATTGGAAAATGTTCGATTAGAATAGGTCAATTCTATATCCGAGATTTTATAATCATGGACATTACGAAGATTGATTACCCTATCATATTAGGAAGACCATTCCTAGCTACAGTGGAGCTATAATTGATGTAAAGAAGGCGATTAACATTGAAGTCGGAGAGGAAAGTAGAATTCATCCTCACTCAATTTCTACAAGCACCCGCCATGAATGACACATTTATTTACTCGATATTATAGGCAGTGCGTGAGAGAGATGGAAGCTGGACAAACCACATATTCGAAATAATGAAAATTGAAACCCTCGATATTCGAAGATAACAATTGGCGAGAACCATATAAAGATGGCGATCTAGCGAAAGTCTAGCACTTACACCTAATCATATGCCATGTCCCGAAACCAAAACTAGAATTAAAAGTCCTACCTAAAATTCTACGATCCCAATTCCTTGATACTAAACAAACTCGACTGTAATAGTGAATTCGGTTTAGGGCAGCTGAAATGAGAAACTTTTAGGCGTTCTAAGGAAATACCCTACTGCGTTGGGTTACAATATATCGAGACTTAAAAATTTGTCCTTCAATTTGTATGCACGTATTCTATTAGAAGAGGATTGCAAAACCTCTCGAGAACCTCAAAGAAGAATCAATCGATCCTCGACTTTGTAGTCAGGAGATGAAATCAAAAAGCTAATGGAAGCTGAATTATATACCGATTCCGACGGTAAATGGGTTAGCCCGTGCATATCGTACCTAAGAAAAGAGGTGTCACATCGTGAAAAAGCACAAGGCGAATCGATAACACAAAGTAGTTAGTGGACACAGTGTGTATTGATTATAAGCGAACAAAGCTACTCGGAAAGACCATTTTCCTTTACCCTTTATTGATCAAATGTTAGAGCGATTAGCCAAACACTCCTATTTACGCTATTTAGGCGGTTATTAGATTTTTCAAATTCCAATTCACCACGCGATCAAGAAGACTACATTCACGTGTCCCTATGGAGCGTTCGCGTCAAGCGAATGCCTTTTGGATTATGTAATGCTCATGACTTTCCAACGATGTATGATGGCCATCTTGCGATTTCATTGACAACATCATGGAAGTGTTTATGGACGACTTCTCTGTGTGTGGACAAAGCTTTGAAGGATGTCTATCTAATTTAGAAAGTGTTTTAGAACGATGTGTGAAAGTAAACCTTGTGCTCAACTGGGAAAAATGCCATTTCATGGTCAGAGAAGAATCGTACTTGGACATGTTATTTCCAATAAAGGAATTAAAGTTGATAAAGCTAAGATAGAAGTGATCAAATAACTCCAACCACCAAAGACAGTTCGAGAGATACGAAGTTTTCTAGGACACGCCGGTTTTTACCGACGTTTTATTAAAGATTTCTCGAAAATCACAAAACCACTTACGGTCTATTAATGAAGGATCTTGAGTTCATATTCGACGATTGTCTTAAAGCTTTTGAAACCCTAAAGCCGCACTTATTTACGCACCAATCATGCAACGCCCGATTGGGTTACCTTCGAAATCATATGCGATGCAAGTGATTCTGTTGTTAGGCGATTCTTGGACAAAGGAAAGATAAGAAACTTCGCGCATTTTACTGATGAGCGCTTCAGATGAACTCGCCTGGCGAAAAAGAACTCTTAGCCGTGGTCTTGGCGCTTGACAAATTCCGTTCTTACCTTGTAGGAGCAAAAATATCATTTACACGGACCTGCGCTATCGGATATTTACTTGCCAAGAAAGATGCAAAACCTAGACTCCTCAGATGGATTTACTTTTACAAAATTTGACTTGAAATTAAGGACAAGAAAGGGCGAAAGCGTCGTAGCGGATCATTTATCCCGTTTAGAAGGTATAAAACCGAACAAGTGCCAATTAACGGCGATTTTCCGTATGAACATCGATAGCACATATGATAGCGACCTAGCTCAATTGGATTTACATAAACGAGCTAAGGAAGTCGTGGAAGCCATTGACATGACCATAGGATTGCCTTGGTATCTTGACATCGTTAATTATTTAGCTAAGTGCTTCCACGACTTAACACCAGCGGAAAAAATTCTTCCATGATCTCAAGAGTTACTATTGGGACGAACCACTTTTATTTAAGCGAGGACTGATGGAATTTTCCGCGTTGTATACAAGCGAAGAAATAGAAGGCGTCATTTCCCATTGTCATTCATCTCCTTATGGCGGACATGCTAGCACCTCTAAGCGTGTGCCAAAATTCTCCAAGCCGGCCTTTTACGGCTAACACGTGGAAGGATGTCCACATCGCCGTTAAAACTATGATCGATGCCAGCACGGTAATATCTCGAAGGCGATGAAATGCCTCGAAAGGAATACTTGAAGTTGAAGTCTTTGATGTTTGGGAATAGATTTCATGGGACCTTTCCCATCTTCTTTCGGAAACAAGTTTATACTCGTAGCTGTCGATTATGTTTCAAAATGGATCGAGGCAATAACTTCTCCTACAAATGACACACTAGTGGTGATAAAGCTTTTCAAGAATATAATTTTCCCGCGTTTTGGTGTTCCCCGACTTGTTATTAGTGACGGTGGATCTCATTTTATTTCGAAGATATTTGATAAATTACTATCTAAATATGGGTGAAACACCGTGTAACACCTTATCATCCGCAAACTAGCGGACAAGTCGAAGTTTGACGGAGAGATTAAACAAATATTAGAAAAAAGCGTAGCTATATCTCGAAAGATTGGTCATCCAAGTTTAACGAAGCTTTATGGGCTTATAGGACTGACTTACAAGACTCTATCGGAACTACACCTTTCAAACTTGTCTACGGAAAATCTGTCATCTCCGGTAGAATTAGAGCATAAAGCTTTTGGGGATAAAGACACTCAATATTAATTACTGCTCTTGGCGAGAAAGCGAATCCTCGATTTACATGAGCTGGAAGAATTACGACTAGCGCTTACAGCAAAATATACAAAGAGCGAACTAAAAATGGCACGATCGTTTATCTCGGAAAATTTAGTGTGGGAGATGTCGTACTTTTATTCTAGACTTAGACTCTTCTGGAAAACTTAAATCTAGATGGTCGGTCCTTTCGAGTTACAAGAGTATTTCCAAGCGGATGAAATTAAGGATAGAAATAGCGCGTTTATTGTAAGCAGAAGCGATTAAACGATATCATCGTATAGATAATAGAGATTATCGAATAAGCTTAAACTCGTAGAACGCCACCTATTTCTCGACTAATCTTTCACTAGGTACTTAATCGGGCTTATGCGTTAAAAGCAGTAGCTTCATGGGAGGCAACCCATTTTATTTTTTTGCTTGCTATTTTGTTTGTATTCTCTGTTTTTTGCTTGCTATAAGTATTTTCATTTTTTTAAAACTTTTATAAAGCTATGCTGATTTCAAAACAATCTTACTTGCCACAGGATTTCTGAATAGTCTTTTCTCTTTACTTTCTCCTCTACTCTGTTTCCCCGCTTTGTTTTTGCTATGGATCCTCCACAGAACTTTATGGAAACCACCTTTAGAGGTAGAAACCAAAGAAGAAGATTTGAGGCTTTGTCTCAAAGAGACATCGGTTTACCATATTATGATGAACCACTATGGACACTTTAGGCATAGCGGCGTGTTTACTACATGTTTAACCAATTGGGATGGGAGAGCACACACGAAAAATAGGTTTATCACTTACCGAGCTTACCCTTGAGTTCTTGAGTTCATTAGTTTACATCCACGAACATGGTGTCGAGCCGGAAAGGAATCATCGCCTTGGACTTTTGGTATTGAGTTCACCTATAACCATAGGGACTTATTTGCTTTATTAGGATTCCCAGTGGACCCTTAGCTTT
Source organism: Vicia sativa (assembly GCA_021764765.1). Lineage (NCBI taxonomy): Eukaryota > Viridiplantae > Streptophyta > Magnoliopsida > Fabales > Fabaceae > Vicia > Vicia sativa. Next base: position 151,469,587 of record CM038794.1, read on the forward strand.
TACTACCCAGGCGGAGTTATTGGATTTTGAGCTGGATTACTTAAGGGTACTTTGCAGGAAACTATCACACGACCCGAGTATGGATAACAATGAGATATACATAACCCACTATCGTTACTTCCATAGGATTCTTGCCCACACTCTGTTTGGAAAGAACAAAACCAAAATTCTGTATCAAGGATGAATTATCTACCTTTATTGTATGAACCTAGGGGCCACATCAATCTGTCCTCTCGATGAAGACCTTTACGCATTAGTGAGGACCCTAATGTTCTGTCGATGTGGGAGGATTGGTTACAATGATTGCAAATGCCCTTGGACTTCGTTACCAACTTAATAGCTGTGCCATTTGGATCAATTAGGCCTATGAATATTGATTTACATTTCAACAACACGATAATAGGAAATTTAGGCCCACACCTTATGATTACACGATAAGAAGCGAAGTTGTTACTCTTTTACCCTTCGAACCATGCCGGTAAGTGTCCATAACCGTGATAATTGGTTGTATGAATTGAATCCACGACCACCCTTCAACACGAAACACCACAATCATATTTTTTCTTGATAATTTCATGTAAAAATCGAACGGATCACGAAACTCCTCCGGCTACCATGACTTTACAAATATGTTGAAGCACAAGTAGCTTTTGATGTAAACCAAGGAGAATACACTACACAATTAAACACCATTACGACCACTTTGGATTCTTATAAAGCGACATTGATGGAATAAAGAATGAATTGAAGACTATCGTTTGGATCTTATTGGTTTAAGCGACATCACGATGGAGAAACTCTATAACATCACCCAAGCTTTAGAGATATTGAAAGAAAAGATTGGATGAAGCGGTTTTAGTTTATTAGTTTTCGGTTTCGGTTTTCAATTCTTAGTTTTGAATTTTCCATTACATTTTTGTTTCTAGGTAGTTTCAATTCTTTATTAAATTCTGCATTTCAATTTACAAGTCATTTACTTTACATCAAAAGAACAAGCTACAAAATTTGAATTAATGCAATTGTTTGTTTTCAATTTTAAACTTACATTCATTATTACATTTACAATGTTTTATGGTTTTCTACTCTATTAAATTATATATCTTGGATTATATGTTGAATAAATTAATGTTGTGTTTATGTTGGAATGCACGAGATGTTACTTGCTATAAAAATATATACTACTTGTAATTGTGTTACATGTAAAAATTTGCAAAATTTGTAGCTGCCTGATCGTAATCCACCCCCACGACCGTCACGCCTTCGGTAGCGTTACGCTCGTCGACAGTGTTACGACCGTAACGCGGGCTACATCGATAACCACATTAGCGAGCGTTCCTTTCTTCTTCCCTCGACCTTTCTCTCTTCTTTTCCATAACTCCCCAACCATCCACTTCCTCCATTAACCACCCATTAACCCATTCAACCTCCACTAATCCCTCTCAATTTCTCAAACTTCCACTATCTCCTTTCACTATATATATTCCCATTACCCGTATCATCCTCTCATTCACTCATTCACAAACCACACCCATTCTCACTCAACGCTCTTGCATGCAAATGGCGAACAATCTCGACCTATTCTGGCATTATCCTACGTAATGGTGAACAAGCGAGACTCAACGTGTTAAGTTTTGAAATTCCAGCGTCGGGACTACACCCCACTAGGTATGTTGACCTTGGCGCCTCGAGAACTTGGTTTGCTTGAAGGTGTTCAGCCTTCTTGAGTGTCAACACGGAACCTATGTAGCATTGACCCGTGCCATATGCGAGACAATCACTCGAGTTCCTCGGTTCCTTTGCTACATCACTCCACAGTTCAATAAACCAACTTTACGGTGTTGCGACATTTCGCATATTCGGTGCTCGATACGAGTTCACTCGAGCAGCGTTCGTACAATTGCTTGATTACGCACGATGAAGGTTCCCACCTCCGTGTACCCGACAACTTTGGAGAGGTCTTTCAACCTTTGGCATAGCCTCACCAACAACGCGCACTCATATGATCATCTCAGCGCCACTCAAATCCACAATCCGGCCATCGTTATTTCCACGTATCACAGGTAATACAATCTTCGCAAGAGATAGCAACCTAGCTCAACTCCAAGGAGTTGTTTTCATCACATTGTGCATTCTCGGTCGAGAAAATTGCTGCACCCTTCCTCTGGCCCATATTCACTCCATACGCACGGAGGAGGCAAACCTTTCTATTTGGAGGCTTGTCACTTCTCTTGCTTTGGCACTAAATCATGGTGACACCCTTGCTCATCGCCATCCAGACCACGGTCACCTTACTTTGGATCATTGCAAATCACCCCTCATCCACAGGCGGAACGACGGAAAATTTCATCCGGTGATCTGAGGAGTTTACACTAACATTGTTTTGCCTTGCGGGATCGAATCGACCCTCGAGAACAAGCCAGCGGCTATTTAACCTTGAAGCCACAGAAGGCCTGCTGCTGCTCAAGAAGAACCTCACATCGGCCCTGATGAGATGCGGGAAGGCTGGATCAAGCTATCCCCATGCGACATTCACAGTCCTCCTGCTCCCCGCCTCCGTCTCTTGGCGAGATCCTCGAGCCATTCATCATGAGAATCTTATGAATGCCAAAGCGAGATTGCATCGGGAGGCGTCGGCCTTACTCGCGCAAAATGCCTAAATCTTGAGTGGTCAACGCTCGATGAATGAAAGGCTCGATGAAGTGCTAAGCGAGCTTAATGCTTTAAGGATGGATGTTACATCTCTTGGACCCCAGAGCACCGACTCTGAAGCTACTCCCTCGAAGGTCCAACTCGAAGCCCTTGGTAGTACTTGATGGTCTTCTGTTTCTTTGTTGTTTCCTTTGTTTTTTATGTACTTTTAATTTAACCTCGCCGTTATATCATAACATTGACACAATGTTTGATATAGTGGGAGGAATCTTGTATTCTTAATTGAGCGAGTAATTTCATTTCCATTTAGTATTATTTCGTGATTTCATTTTCTCCCGTTTATTTAGCCATACCAAAATTTTAGCGTTTATATTCGCATAATCGTTAGTTACCTACTTTAGCTGAAATCTTAGTTAGAAGGCCGAGGCGATCCAACGAGAACTATCGATTATGACACCTTGACTCCTACTTGCGACTCGTCTCCATTTTGTTATCCGATACTTGAGTTTTAAGTCTTAAATTAGCCCTAGAAGTTTATATTAGCGATCGGCACGGTCTTAGCACAAACCACGTGGAAAGCCGATGAACATAAGTGGATGATCTTGCAAATTGTTTTTAAAAAGAATGTTACATGCTTTAAGGAAAAGGTATTGCACCAATTAAATTGGGCGATCCTCACCGATCGTTTAGTCCAAGGATGCAAAAGCTTCTACTAAGTAACATGAAAATCCTTTGTCTAGGTGGTTCGAAGCATCGTGCTTGAACTCGGTGAAGGCAAACTACGGTTTGATCCCCGCATCTTGCAATTGGATAAAGGGTTGCCACATAATTGTGCGAAACCGTTGTGTTTTGATCGGAACCACTAACATTTATTCCACTACGTGCGTGAAAGGATAATGGGCTTAATGTGATTGCGCGAGAATGAAACCGGGTGAAATAGGGCGAGAAACCTTGAGTTGAATTATAACGGTATAATTGGGCGTTTTGTTTAAAGCGGATAGTAAATCGACTAGCTTGTTGCTTGTGTCATTAGCGTATCGTTGTTGTTTCATTCGATTTTCTTGGTGAACTAACTTAGAATTTCTTGTAATTATTTGAAAGCGAAAGGTATACTAGTTATGTGCGTTTATAAAAACTTGTCCGATATTTTAAATTGATTATTTTGCTTGAGGACAAGCAAAGGTTTAAGTATGGGGAATTTGATAACATGAAATCATATCGTTTATTTTCCATGAAATTAACCGTTTTGTATTATTTTGACCCGATTAACTCCAAGATATTACGAGTTTGTCATTACTTTTGCGGTATTCATAACTCGGCTCAAAGCAGAGAAAACATGAAACAATGCAAGAAAGCATCAAAGAATAGAAGAAAAGATAAATCATCAAAGATTACATATTTTGTAGGTGTGGTCGTAACACATCTGCCACGACCGTAAGCCATCATGAAGCGATGTTACGACCGTAACACATCCACCACAAGTAACACGGAGAAACACCAAACACTGCTCGTAGCATCAATGGCGACCGTAATGCGGTGTCGGTTAAATGAAAGTGCAGATCATGGCAAAGCAAAAGCAGAAGGAGTTTGAAACTCCTTATTTCATACGTTCACCACTTCTTCCTCAACTACCCGCGTCCCTACATTCATGGAGACTTTCAAGGAGTGCTTGTGTGAATTTCAAAATCAGCGCCAATTCAAGTTTCTATAAATACCTCATCATTCAACGTTAGAGTGCAGAGCATTTGATAGTTTACTTGTGCGGAAGCTTCTGCGAAATCAAACCATTATTCCTTAGGTTGTTATTTTACGCATTCGATTATTTCCATTCTTTTATTTTCATTGCCCAAATAATAATTTCCAACATCGAAATTATTATTATAGTTAAATTATTATTCAAGCCTCAGAATTTGTCATATTACCGATACCAAGTCCAAGTTTCCGATTTATGGAAGAGGGATTGCAGTATTGGCTTTGTTTTCAGGTTTTTATTTTACGATTGTATTACAGTACCTTTTAATTAATTAATGAAAGTTTAATTTATTATTTATAATGTCAAATTTATATTTGTTTGTTTTTACTTCCTGTACGTTCATTTTAATTTCTATGGCTAGCTAAACCTTTAACGTCGGTATGGGATAGTAAGAGACATTAGGCATCTGATCAGACTTAGGCTAAAACTTTAATCAACTTAACTCTGGTTGTAACTTTTTATCTTAAAAATGAAACCTTTTCGTTACGAAAGTAAGAAGAGTAAATAGGTTAGATCGAGACCACGAAAGTGTGAGGTTTTTAACCAGATAGCTAAAGTTAGGCATTTGATTTAAATACAGTGAAAGCGCTTTAAACCAAATTAGAATTAATTAAGTTTCCAAAAAATACTTCTAAACACTTATAGGCTAGCGAAAGCAGGTATAGGGCTTTAGACGTATAATCCGAGATAAGACCATGAAAGTGTGAGTTGAGGGTTTTAAACTGATTAATTCTACAGATGAACCAAGTTGACCATCCTTATACGCTTAGGTCCGATTAGATGCTTTAGGTCGAATCTATTGCATACCGACCATTTCATTTCATAATTACTTTAAAACCAATTAGTTTACCTTCCTTAACCCTCCCAAAACCAAACGTGACAATTTCCGCCTTAGCTAAACTAGCATTACTTTCCAGCACTAGAGTGATTACAAAGTCCTTGTGGGTTCGACAATCTTTTATTACTACCGCGATAGGCTGTAACGCATATAAGATACCGTTAGACACATTAGGTTTATCGCTCATCACCTAACAACCTTGAATTCCAACTGTGCTTGTTGCTTTAGAAGATTTGATTGAAGATCCGTTGATGGAAGATTCTTCAAATTGATGAAGTACGAATTGATGCAGTTACTTTGTCATTTTGATCCTTAATTTTTGCCTAGATTGCCTTTTCAGGTTTTCAATCTATCAGGATAATTTTTGTTTATTGTCTCTAATTTTTGCCTGGACCGCCTTTTTAGGTTTTGGTCCATAGGGCGCTCATTTTGCCTAAGCGCCCTTTTGGGTTTCGACTTATTTCTTTTGCCTTTTTAGACAAAGTATTTCTTGTTGCATCGGCATTCACGGGATGCGAGGAGTTCATCACAAATCCATGGTTGTGAGAGTCATAGCACCACCAGAAAAGCTTCTTTTGACGATGTATGGGGCTTCTTAATTAGGAGTCCATTTTCCCCTAGAATCTGGTTGAAAAGAAAGAATCTTTTTAAGCACGAGGTCGCCTTCTTGGAATTCACGAGGTCGCACCTTTCTATCGAAGGCTTTCTTCATCCTTCTTTGATATAATTGTCCATGACACAAAGCGGTCAGGCGCTTTTCTTCGATTAAGTTCAACTGGTCGTATCTGCTTTGACAGCATTGGGCCTCAGATAACTTAAATTCCATGATAACTCTCATTGACTGAATCTCAACTTCTACCGGGAGCACTGCTTCCATACCGTATACTAGAGAAAAAGGAGTTGCCCCTATCGAAGTACGTACTAAAGTACGATACCCATGTAGAGAAAATGGCAGTATTTCATGCCAGTCTTTGTAGGTGATGACCATATTCTGGACGATCTTTTTGATCTTCTTGTTGGCAGCTTCAACGGCGCCGTTCATCTTTGGCCGGTAAGGAGATGAGTTATGATGCTCGATCTTGAATTCCTCACACAGTTCTCTCATCATTTTGGTGTTCAGGTTTGATCCATTGTCTGTAATGATCTTACTTGGAACTCCATATCGACAAATGAGGTTATTCTTGATGAACCTCACAACCACTTGTCTTGTAACGTTGGCGTGAATCTTGCTTGACCCATTTGGTGAAGTAATCAATAGCCACTAATATGAAGCGATGTCCGTTGGGCGCTTTTGGTTCGATCATCCCAATCATGTCAATGCCCACATGGAGAAAGGCCACGGAGAGGAGAGAATATAGAGTAAGTCGGTGACACATGGATCTTATCGCATAGATCGCACTTGTGACATCTCTTGACATGTTCTGACAATGATTCCATTGTTATCCAATAGTATCCTGCTCTCAAGATTTTTACGGACATTGCATGCCCATTTGAATGGGTTCCAAGGACCCTTCATGCACCGTGAATTATTATATGCCGCCTTATGCATCACGCATCTGAGCAAGACCATGTCGAAGTTTCTTTTGTATAACACATCTTCATTCGAGAAGAAATTTCTAGAAAGCCTCCTTAGAGTTTTCCTATCTTTGTGCGATGCCCCGGGTGGGTACTCCTGAGTTTGAAGGAAGCTTTGATGTCGTGGAACCACAGTTTATCATCGATGACTGCTTCAGTTGCAAACACATATGCAGGTCTTTCAAGGCGTCTGATGCTGATCTTAGGCATATCGTTCCAATGGTCGACTTTGAACATGGAAGATAGAGTAGTCAAGGCGTCTGCCATTCGATTCTGATCTCGAGGGATATGATGCAATTCAACTTTGTTGAAGAAAGTCAACAGACGTCTTGCATAATCTATGTAGGGAATCAAACCAAGATGATGAGTTTCATACTTGTCTTTGATTTGATTGATCACAAGGGCTGAATCTCCATATATCTCAAGGATCTTGATCCTGAAGTTGGTGGCTTCTTCGATACCCATGATACAAGCTTCATATTCTCGATGTTGTTGGTGCAATCAAATAGTAATCTAGCGAAAGCAGGATTTGAGAACCCACGAGGTAATGATAGTGCCCAATTCCATTGCCAAAAATGTTATTGCTCCATCAAAGATTAAGCCCCATCTAGATTACGGATCGGGACCTTCTTGGTGGTTAAATCACAATCTTTCATTTTAAGTACATAACATCCTCGTCGGAAGTCAAACTTGAGAGATTGGTGATTCGTTGATCGGTTGATAAGCAAAGTGATCGGCGAGAATGCTTCCTTTGACCGCTTTTTGGGCATGGTACTGGATGTCATATTCAGATAATAGCATCTTCCATCGAGCAATTCTTCCTGTTAAGGCAGGCTTTTTAAAGACGTACTTGATTGGACCCATTTTGGAGATTAACCAAGTCGTGTGATTGATCATGTACTAGCGGAGACGTTTTGAAGCCCACACCAAAGCACAACATGTTTTCTCGAGCATGGAGTAACGAGTTTCACAATCTGTGAACTTTTTACTCAAGTAGTAGATGACATGCTCTTTCTTACCGGTTTCATCTTGCTGTCCAAGCACGTAGCCCATGGAATCTTCTAGCACGGTAAGGTCTATGAGTAAGGGTCTTCGTTCAATTGGAGGAATCAATATTGGAGGTTCTGACAGGTATTCCTTGATACTGTCAAACGCTCTTTGCAATCTTCTGTCCACACAATTCTTGATTTTTGTGGAGAAGCTTGAATATTGGTCCACAAATAGCGATCATCGAGAGATAAATGCGGAGATGTAATTCAATCGTCAAGAAATCCTCTTACCTTTTACGCATGTGGCGTAGGCATTTCTTGAATAGCCTTAACTTTGTCGAGTCAACTTCAATACCTCTTTGGTGACAATGAAACCTAGGAGTTTTCGGATCTTACCCAAAGGTGCATTTGTTAGGATTGGCGAAGTTGAAATTTCCTTAGTCGTTGAAACAACTTTAAGAGATATTCTATATGCTCTTCTTTAGTGTCGAGACTTAGCTATCATGTCATCCATATAGACTTGATCTCTTTGTGCATCATGTCATGAAGAGAGTAGTCATTGCCCTTTGATAAGTTGCTTTGCATTCTTCAATCAAGCGGCATTACTTTGTAGCAAAATGTGCCCATGGCGTGATGAAGATGTCTTCTCCATGTCTTGGGAGCCATTCGATCGATTATAGCCGGAGAAACCGTCCATGAAGGAAAAGGCGTTGAACTTTGCGGTGCTATCCACTAGCATGTCGATATCACGGTGGCGAAATCATCTTTTGGACTAGCTTTGTTCAAGTCCCGATGGTCAACACACATTCGACCTTTCCGTCTTTCTTGGAGCGGGCACTATGTTGGCTAACCATTAAGGATATTCAGAGGTGACGAGGAAACCTACGTCGAGCTGCTTTTGAACCTCCTTTTTGATTTGGTCGGCCATGTCTGGGTGAACTCTTCTCAGTCTTTGTTTAACTGGTAGACACTCCGGTTTTAATGGCAAGTGATGCTCCACGATGCTGGTATCCAAACCTGGCATGTCGTGGTAGGACCAAGCAAATACATCAACATATTCTTTGAGAAGATCTATCAGTTTTCCCTTGACGTTGTTGTCGAGTAGAGCTCCGATGTTCACTTCTTTTTTGTCTTCCTCAGAACCTAAGTTGATTGCTTCTAAAGGCTCTTTGTGGGGTTGAGTGATTCTTTCCTCGTGCTTAAGAAGTTGAGAAATATCATCCGGGATCTCTTCTTCATCTTCTTCCTTGGCGTCAAACATAGGGAATTCAAAGTTGGGAGAGAGCATAGAGTTATTGCGTTCAATGGATTTGTCCATTTGTTAATCTGCATGTATGATTTATGTTTGATTAATTAACTCTTCTTTTTTTTAGAAAAAAGTTAATGTGAAAGTGTATGCAGATCAATTATTATATTTATTTTTTGAAGATGCTTGTTTTATTTGGGTTTTTTAGGATTACCATTTCCAAGAAAAAGGGTAAAAACGAAAAACAAACACAAAATGTGGAATTAAAACAACGCTTTTATTTATGATTCACAATATGAAATAGGGACCTAAATACAAACTCATTTGTCTTGGGAAAGACAAAGAGAAATTATTTAAAAGCTAAACCCTATAAAACATCTCTTCGCCTTGGGCGAGGCGAGAGTTCAAAACAAAAGCGAGATAAACTACTTAGAACTATGAACATCAGTCTGAGCCTTAACAGGCTTCCAATAGTGGCGAACTCCTTAGAAGTCTAGATACTCTGGTAGTTTTCCTTTTGGCTTATTTCTTGTGTAGACTTTGGTTGTTGGTCGAACAAGCTTTGAAGACTCTGGTCGGTTGACCTTGCCTTTTGTGCTACTAAAGCGATCTTCTTCTTCTTGATTGACAGGTCGAGGAGCATAGAATCGACATATGTGCTTTCAAGTGGCATGTATTATGGATTCTTGGGATATTCTTCCCAATCTTCTGAGTGAAGAAACTCATTGTCTGCGACGCTATCCAACTCTTTCCCAGAATTGTCTTCCTCTTCTTCTTCGGTAATTGCATTGACGTAGTAATAGTCAAAATCTGGCTTAACATCCTCGACAGGTGTATTAAAGCAGTGATCTTCATTTGGGATCTCAATTTGATGATGAGATCGAGAAGATGTGTATAACTCTTCTGGTTGACTAGGATACTCAAGAGGATCGTCCCATCCAGTTGGTTGGATGTCTTAAATTCTGATTTTTGAGCTTTCAGGTGCAGTATATCTCACCATGTAGTCAAACTTTCCACTTGGTTCTCTCAAGGTATCCCAAACTTCAGAAGGGATAGGTGGAATTTCATTCTCATTCTTTTGTAGGAACATGCCTTTGAATTGGTGCGGAGGATAGAATAGGCGTCGATTCTTCTTGGGACACATATTGAGCTATCAAGATAAGTGCTCCACTCTTGGTTGGAGAGATTGTCTTCATTACCTTCATCGATAAGAACATTAACCTCTTGAAGAACAGGGTTTAAGAAACCTCCGCTGTGGAATACTTCATTAATTGGACGAAGAGTTTCATCCCTTTGATTGGCTTTTGGAAATACTGGAGCAAATCCTAGCCCTGTTTTTGTTTCGTTGTTGTGAGGTTGTTACTTGTCCCCGACTGCGGCATTCTTGTCTTTCACTATCTGCGGTGCTTCTTTGTAAGAAGAGATAGACGATCTGTTTTTCTTTGCAGATTCACCTTCTAATGAAAGTCCTTAGAACTGTGTTCCTTCAACATCGTCGGCAGTGATGAAAGAAAAAGTGGACAAATGGCTTACCAATAAAGCTTGTTCACAGATAATGGTTACTAGCTTCCCATTTGTTGTGAATTTGAGTTTACGATGGGCGTGGATATCCTTGCTCACCTTGGCGTATCAAGGTCCTCTAGCAAACAATTGTAGCGGTAGCACGTCCATGACCTGGAAGGTGATTTGGGAGGTAGGTGGACCAATCGGCATTGGAAGGTCGAGTTCCCCAATAACGGATTTCCTTGATTCATCAAAGGCTTTGACCACTATATCATTGGATTTCATTAGTGTTCCTTTGTAAGATAAACGACCAAGAGTCGTTTTTGGCATTAAATTCAAGGATGAACCAGTGTCCACTAATGCGTTAGAAGATCGATTGGAAATTCATAGAGATATGTAGAGCAAGATTGTGATCTCTTCCCTCCTTTGGGAGTTCTTCATCACTGAAGCTTAAATTGTTGCAAGCTGTTATGTTTCCTACAATACCACCAAATTGATCTGTAGTCACGTCGTGATCCACGAAGCTTGATCTAGCACTTTCATCAAGGCTTCTCTGTGGGCTTCGGAATTCAGAAGTAGAGAGAGTATTGAGATTTTGGAGGGAGGCTGCATCAGTTGATCCACAACTCTGTACTCACTTTTCTTGATCAGGTTTAGAATCTCGTCGAAATTTGAGTTGACGTTGGTTCCATCAGACGAACCAACGTTTATGTCTGGATTACCAACAGGAATTCCCATGGGATTCTCAGGAGGTGTATCAACAAGATTTTGTCCAACAGTGGGAGCAATGGGTTGCTTTGGTGGCAACGGGGTGTACACACGTCCACGTACTAAATGCGATTTCGTGATGTTAACAACGGATGAAAGAGTTGGTATGGGTTTCTCCTTCCCATCTTCTATCATAGTTGTATTGTACTGATAGGGAATTTCTTTGTCAGAGTTGTAAAGAACAGGACCAGGTAAACAGATCACCAAAGGAGAGTCTAGAACTTTTGGACCGTTGTATTCAACTTCTACACACTTGGGCATATTGAAATAGGGGATAATGATGTTTACTTCGGGAATTTCCGAGTTGATATCTGAGACTAAAAGCTCATGCGGATAATGCCCTACCATATTCACGTCATAATCGGTCCTGTTTCTGAAGATCTGAATGTCGCCAATGTCTATTAATCGTTGAAGGCCTGCTCTCATAGTTGGACATCCTCGAAAATCCGTGAATCAGATTCTGCAGGCTGTGTAGTCATGTTTAGCAAAGGCGCCCATTGTGCTGAATGTAGCGTGGAGCTGTGTAGTCAGTGATAAGATACCGATATGTATTTCTTAGTATCAAATTCACAGTATGTCCACTATGATTGGGAAGTGAATTTGCTTGTACATTTGGATTCGCATTCCTGAGGGAGAGAAGATTAGCCCTCAAAAATCTTTGGACTTCGGCTTTTAGTGCTATGTAGTGTTCGAGATCATGACCTGGTGCCCCTGGATGAAAAGGGCAAGACATATCTGCTTTGTACCACCAAGGTAATTTGACCAGTACCGGAGGTGGTGACCTTGTTTGCACAAGATTTCTTTCTATCAAGGAAGGATATAATTCAGTATAAGGCATCGAAATTAGATCAAACTGCGAGATTCGAGGTGTCGATTACGATTGTTGAATTGTTGAGCACTTTGTCGAAATTTGTTGATTTTCTTGAAATGTGAGGTAATTCCATGTTTGAATTTGTATTCTGGCTGGTGCTATAAGTGGCTACCTATTGTCGGTGGTGACATTTTCTTTGGTTTCCCTCGGGATACCATTCCAACGTCATGTTCTTTCTTCTTGAAACCAGTTCGGAGCTCTCTTGGTTCGCTTGAAGACCCTATTTCTTTGGTTAGGCGTCTGTTCGGACTCCTTCTTCTATCGCATCCCATGCTTACCATTTTGGTGAAATCTCGGGGAGATGGCGACCATCGTTCATAGTCGAATGGGCCAAGAGTGTTCAAGAAAACCTTGGTCATTTCTTTTCCTCTAACGATTGGATTAACTTGGGCGATTTCCCTCAACGTTAGGCGTATTCTTTGAACGTCTCTTTTTCCTTTTGAGACATAGAACGGAGTTGATCTCGATCTGGATCCATGTCCAAATTAAATTTGTACTGTTGGACAAAGGCTTCGCCTAGGTCATTGAATGTCTGGATATTTGCACTATCTAGTCCTTTGTACCACTTGTTGTGACACAGTTGGTTGTCTTGGAAATAGTGAATGAGAAATTGGTGATTGTCATTATATGTGACATCTTCCTAGCGTACATTGTAAGATGACTCTGCGGGCAGGAATTTCCTCTATATTTCTCAAAATCGGGGACTTTGAATTTAGCGGGTATCCTACACGAGGAACTAGGCATAGATCATGGGCATTCTTCCCAAATAATTCCTTTCTACAGATTGTTTTGATCTCAAGCTGCATCTTATGGAATTGTTCCTAGAGATTTTCTATTTGGCCATGAGGATTCGTGTTGTCGCTTGGGTTATGATAGATTTCTTCGTCCGCAGTAGCGTGAACTACAGAAGCTGAGTTTGTCATGATCGGTTGAGAAACCGTCATAGTGACTTGCAGAAAAGTTACTTCGTGCTGCGGAGTAAATGCTGAGTTTTGTAAAGTAGGAACCTCAATCGTGGTTGCATGTACTTCAGAAGTGGGTTGACGAAATCCAATGCCGAAATTGAAGGCATGCCCATGGATAACCTACATCTTGAAGGATTCTGACTACAATAGTTGAAGCTGGAGTAGTAGTGATCTAAATTGTTGTGATTTTGTTTAATGTTGTTGGCGATTTTGTGTAGTTGCCAGCGAACTTACTAAAGTGAGTCTCTCCACCTCTTCACGAAGTGTTGTCAACTTGTACTCTGACTCAATATTTTCTTGTTCAAAATCTTCCATTGCTTTTCTCCTATTTGCATGAGTATTGTATGCGAGTTGTTGTGAATGTAGTAGAAACTCTAAGGCAGCAACAGCGATCTTTCTCTCTGGAAAAAATTCAAAAGATAAGATTCTAAATAACAAACTCGATATGCAAAGTATGATGCATGATTATGAATGCAAAGAAAATAATTTCAAAAATTTCACGGTAAAAGAGAAATTTCTAGTAAATATTTGGATGGAAAACACTTATTTTATTAATTATTGAAAGAAGATTACAACAATTATTTTGGAGCATAGCTCTTACAATGATAAAATAAATGATAAAGCTAAAGCTAAACTAATTAATCGTCTTCATCTGATAAAGAACCAAAGGCTTGATGCAGCTTCAATTTCAGGATTTCTTTCTCATAATAAGCTTTCAGTTCATCCTTCTCGGCTTTCAGCTTGTTGATGACTTTCTTCCACTCCTCAGGAGCAGGATTGTTGGTTGTCATTTCTTCAAGCTTTCTTTTTCTTTCTTTGATGTATCTTTTGATCGCGTTATCTTTCCGAAAAATCTTCTCATCTTTCTCCATAACCCATTCATCTTGGAAGTAGAGCGTTTTCTCATGATCTTTGACTTGCTTCTTAAGCTTCTCATTTTCAAAGTCAGTCTTAAGAAACTTGTCTTCCAAAGCTTCTTTTTCTAGCCTCATCTTGGCCAAAGCTTCTTGGTATTCTCCCATAGTTTCAACGGGAAAGGTGGTTAATTTAGATACCGCTAAGAACATGGGTTTTTCATAAGCATAAGGCATTCGGAATTCCTTCGCTTTTTTCCTTACCCAAGAAGTGTAGATTTCCATGGCTACACAATTCCTCGCATGACCTTTTTCTTTCCTTGGATGTGATGCCAAGCTCTTATCATTACGGCTTTCAAACCTTGGAATCTTCCCTTCATGATAAAAGTAGCATTCTCTTTGTAAAACCAAGGGTTTACTAAATTTGCATACGAGTTAACGTCTTGCCAAGAATAGGTGGTAGTTGATTCCTCCTTTCGTACCAATGAGAATGCGTTGGCAAACTCTCCACGACTTTAAATGATTTCCATCTCATTGTTTGCCAAGGTATACCAATGGATATCGTTGTTTGTAAGAGACATGAGTCTTGAGACCAATGCCAACCGTTTTGTTTTGCGGAAGATAGGAGACTTAGGCAAGTGTGAGACAATCCATTTGAATAACGAGGTACCAACACACAATAGTTCCATCTCCTTGGCGATTCCTATGATGAATGGAGAAATCGTGTCACCAAGCAAAGTGGGAGCAGGATTTCCAATCGAGAAAGATCCTTATGGCGTTGATATCAATGAAACTTGGGACATTGGGAAACAACACCAATCCATAGATGAGCAAAGCTAAAAGCGACTTCAAAGGCTACCATGCTACCGGCTTGAAAATTTAAAGCCTTCTCCATTAGGAAATTTGAAGTTAGTCCAAAGAGTTTTCCTTTGGTCGTTAGGTTTTGTCTATCTCAGATTCCTTAAGTGAGTCATTATTGCAATGACTGGTGACTTAGGAATGGCTTCCAAACCATTGAAAGACACCTTATCTGATACTGAGATACCTAGGATGTGTGCGTACTCTTCCAAAGTAGCCATCAACTAATAATCAGGGAAAGTGAAATAGCGATAGACTGGATCATAAACTGAACGAAAGTTTTGAGAAGTCCTTCATCAACGTTAGTGTTCAGGACAGTTAAAAGAGTTCCATAGCGTTTTCTGAAATCCGAGGGATCTTCTACCAAGGATGCTAACTCTTTTAACTTTCCTAAATCAGGAATTCTAAAGCTGTATTTCTTGGTAAATCTTCCTCTAACGTCCATCACTCTAACGTAAAATATTTACAAAGAAAAGTCTCTAAATTCTTTGAAAATGGGTAGAGAAATGAAGTTTTTTTTTTAATGAATGCATGAATGCCACAAAGATTAAAACATGGTTAGTGGTTATACACACGTTCAAGCGTTTGAAGTCACGAGCATGAGGCCAACGATAAGAACCAAACGTGGGTAAATTCTAAGGGCTTATTCATCTGTGAAACAACTTCTACGATAATCTGATTCAACGCTTCTCTTTGAAATATTATCGGTTTGTTGAATACTCGAAGTCAATAATATTTTTCAAGAAAAACTACTTTGATCGTGTCACGCATGACAACTATTCTAAGCTTATGCAGAATAACACGCACTACATCCTAAATGGGCGGGATGGGTTATGTGTCGCGGAGGTCCCTTGCCCACTTGCGGCCTCCTCAAGTTTTGAACATCTCATCAGGAGCTCTTACGTCCTTTTCATTCTGTATCCTTCTCCCCTCTAACTCTTCTTTCACCTCTTTGAGGTTGGCTTCTAAATTTTACGCTCACGAGAAAAATCACGAAATTAGAGCTTTGTAGCTCAATCTTTCCTCCTCCATCTTTCGATAATTTCACGAAGCCTCATATTCTCCTCTATTGGCACATGAGTGATTCTGAGTTCGGGATGATCAAAGGTACCTCCACAAAGTAAAGCTGACTTGATTTCTTGGACTCTCTCTATCACCCTGGCGATAAGACCTTCCATCAATTCCGCCCTCTTGATTAACTCTCGCTCTCCTATGGATTTGACCCCAAGCTCTTGGATCTTCAATACTTCGTTGCGGTCCTTTTTACCAAGTTCGTGCACAATGAAGCTTTCAAGTGCTCAAGCCTTGGTTAGTTTTCCATCGGATACCCCAATTGTCTTGTTGCAAGTCTTGGGTTATAATTGATGCAACCATAGACCCAATCAAAGGAACATTAGAATATCCACCACGGTGGTGATAACATCAGCGAATCCCCACACAGAATGCCACATCACACCATCGGTACATTAATGAAGCCAATTTTGAGACCAAGATAAGTTTCTCGGGATCTTCTCACGGTCCACTCGGGGATATGAGATGTCAACCATAAAATCTGACAATGGAGAACAACACAGAACCACCCTCGCTTCAAATTTCTCTCATGGAGATGGTAAAACGTCGATAACAATGCGGGAGCAGGGTTCTTTGACATGAATATACCAATAGCGGACGGGCTCAAGTAACCGATTTCATTAGTTGGAAACAAAACCACCCCAAAAATGAGCAAAGCAAGAATGGGTGAAAGTCGGTAATCGTCTTGAACACTCAAACCAACAACTTATCTTCCAGTTTTGCCTAAGAATTCCTTTATGCGTAATCCAGGTGCCACCTCCCTTACGGGAAGAAACAAAGCGGACCACCTTAGCCTTATCGAGGTCTTCCCCTATGTTGAGAAAAGGGTGTGTCCTTCAAGGCCAATTAAGGATTCTCTCGAACTCTTCAATTGTAGGAACAATTTGAAAGTCTTGGAATGTGAAGCATCGGAGAGGAGGATCATAGTACTTTGCCGAGCAATCAAAGCTTCCATGTCCACATTGGTAGTCAAAGATCTAGGATGTTCCCAAATCTTTTCCCAAAATAAGCTCTCTTGTGGTGAATTCTTTCACTTTGAGTTCTGACTTCCCACTTGAGTTCTTTGAATTTGAGACATGGAGCGATCTTCAGATTGGATTCATTCTTCCTTTACCTTCTTGCACCAACAAAATCTATAAGGTTCCACGAAAATAAAAGTTATATGCTAAATGGTTTTGTGCAAATGTATGCAATGCATGTTGCAAATTAAATAGAAGCTGGTTCATCGGCGGTCATGGTTTGACGTCTACCAATTCCGGGTAAGGCTAATCTTATGTTTTTGGCTAAATGTTCCTTGGGGTCTCGGATCCCTTTACAAACACTATCATCATGCGAGAGGCCTCGTGGCGATAGTATTTGTAAAGTATACCCAAGAGCTCTTAAGGATGCTCCAAATCCAACATTTGAGCGTTTGGTCTCGGTTAGGACAACATGAACAAAACTTAGAGTTATAGGTCATTTGTCCAAGATTGATATCTGCTTAGCCCAGCGACCTCCTTAAAACAACCAACTCTAAGCGGGTCTTGGCCGGGCCAACAAGACAATGGAGTCAAGTGGACCTAGCTCATGACCCCTCTATTCCTAAAGGTGACCTAGAAGCCTTGGTAGTGGGCTTATCTATGTATCAATGCCCATGAATTCCCATCACAATAATATATCAACGAAACAATATATAAAGCATAGAAATAAGCAAATAACCAATAGACAAGCATCAAGAAGAAAGCGATAAACAAATACACAAACATCGAAGAACTAAATTAGGGTTGACTCGCTTAGTCAAAAAAGTTTTAAAACGTCCCGTTGAAAATGTTGAAAACTCGATTTTCAAAAATCATTTAAAATGAATTTTCAAAAACAATGAAATCGCCACCTAATTTTATTTGTTCTAGAAAGAGCGGAAATATAGATAAAACCCACAAAAATTGGATAAAGGCGGTCTACAAGACCAAAAGATGGATTAAAGTCGGTTCACGAGGAAGGTATTAGCACCTCTACGTCCATCGTACTCGATGGGACCCATTTAGTTCGAAAATGTGTTTGTGTGTGTGTAATCGCTAATTTCTAAATTGTAAATAAGAAAGAAAAAGCAGGATTTGTTTGTTATTATTTTGAGTTTGACACGGTTTGAAACAGCGTGCCTCGTATTCCTCGTGCAATGGGAAAGTCAAAACTCCGTAGTTCGGTTGAAAATGTCTTGGATTGTTTGTATTGATTTTAGAAGAAAATGTTTTGATTTTGATAATCGCATATGGCGAAAAAGATTTGAATGGGTTGAATTGATTTTAATTGTAGATGACAAGTACCAAAGCGTTGGGATATCCTCTAACGATTCGATACTCGAGATTGGTGATTGAGGTCAACGATCTTCTCTCATCAAAATCTTTATTATGAAAAGAGTGAGGTGAAACAAAGTTCACTTTTATTAAGTGTTATGGAATAAAGTATTTAAGTCATTGGGTTACCCTCTAATGGCCCAAATACTTTACATTTAATTAAATCGTCGGGCGAACCTCTAACAATTTAATTAAATACCATATCACTAGGTCTTTTTGTTTTTGTAGAAAAATTGATTTTTGAAAACAAATTCAATTAATTAATTTAATTTGAAAGTGTTTTAAATGTTCAAGTGTATGGAATAAAGTATTAGTCATTGGGTTTCCCTCTATGGCCAAATACTTTACATTTTAATTAAATCGTTGGCGAACCTCTAACAATTTAATTAAGTACCATAACACTATTTTGAAAATTGCGGCGTTGGACGTGAAATGATATTTGGGTTATGGTTAACCAAGTATATGGACTTGATTAATCATGAGACCACAGTGCATGGTGATTGGTATATGGACCAATTATTTTTGGTTATGATTAATCAAGGCAGAGGCCCTAATTAACCTCGTGAGGATGGCCATGCCACCCCAACCATGAGACCCTTAGAAATTTGGTGTGGGTAACCAAAATGAGAGAGATAGTGGAGCGTTGTTGTTTTATATTAATGTGAGGCGGAGTGTGCAATGTGAAATAAACATGCAAACCGATAATGATAATTACGGATAATAAAAGAAAATAGATTAACACACAATACAAAATCGAATTTAAATAATTATTAGTATAGATATTCTTTTACTTGATGAAAAATCAATTAACAATTTAATTGGTAATTCAACAAATAAAAACTACCATATGCCAAAGTATTATTTAATACATCATTATATAATAAAAAAAAACTTGCATAATATTAATTTTAAAGAAAAGTTGAGAAATGGGCTGATTGGAGCTTTAATGCGGAGGTGTAGATAGCAATCGAGCCCAAGCCCAAAAATCTTCTTTGGATCTTGTGTAGAAGCTCCATGGAGGCATCTTGTGGTCCACCATTACGGATCATTGGATCGGATCTTGCGGATCGATGGTTGATGAGGAGGGTGCAAAATATATACCATGGGCATGTATACACGATTCAAAATGAACCAAGCAGTGGTGACAAGTGTCACCACAGATGACTCCCTCAGACAATCATTCTTACACCTAATATCCTTCTAAACTTATTTTATTATAACTATAAATCATAACAATAAATATTACTAACTCTAATAAAAAAAAATACTAATATAAAGTGAAAACAAAAATCAATTTATTATTATTATATTATTATATATTATTTTTTTAAAAAACTAAAAACTAGATCGGTCTTATTATTAATTAAAATCTCTATTATACATAAATTAAACTAAACTTATTTAAGTTAAACTAAAACTAATCTTAAGTTATATTTAAAATAAAACAAACTAAATCGGTTTTTAACTTAAGTAATGTTTTTATAAATAAAATATTAAATATAAAAAGCAAAACTAAATATGATAAAGAAAACAAAACAACGATTTCCTAAATCTAATTATATTAAAATTAACTTATCAATTAAACAAAACAAAAGAAAAATCAAGCGATTAAGCCTCTCAAAACCCATCGCCTCTCATTCTCTCGATCTCACGCCGCTTGCATGTCTCTCGATCTCTCATCTCTTTGTCTCTCTCGGCCTTCGCGACCTTGCTCTCAAAACCCTTGCGATTCTCACGGCGGTCCTCTCATCGTCCTCACGTGTTCGCTAAACACATTGAAAACCTCACCGATCGCTCAGCCGCGATTTTTAATCGCCGCTCACGATTCTCTCGTTTACATACATTACTCTATTTTCTGCGATTATTCGATTTAAAAGAGTTTAAACGTTGTGTTTGCAATTAAGACGGAAAAGGTGAAACCTAACTTCTTAAGCGGCATCGATGGTACTCGGAGGGTTTACGGTTAGAGGCATAATGATGGAAAAAAGGAAAGTTGTGATTACGAAATCTACGGCGGGACGGTGTAAAACCATAACCGGTGAGACCCTTACATTTACCTTGCTATTTGCTTCTTCCTCGTCTTCTCTTTGAAGGGTTGCTTCTTGGAAAATGATGTTAGATTTACGGTTTTGGGTTGGTAGTATCTTTGTTAGGTTTCTTTTGGCTTGGCAGTGTTAGTATGTGGTTAGGTTTTTTGGCTCGTGTTTTGCATTACAGGTTTGTGTTTTGTTGCTTTGGATCTTTGTGATTTGACTAGGGTTTTTGAGCAGTTGTCTCCTTTTCCTTTGTTATAAACTTAATGTTTATATCTTTGTCGATTACTTTAGGGTTTTGGTTGTTACGATATTTTGAAAAACAAACCTTACCAATGTTTGATGGGCTGCCTCGATTTGTATTAGGTGATATGTTTTGATTCTTTGGTGTTTGATCTTGTATTTTCGATATGTTGGCGGTTTGATGCATTGTTTAAGGTAAACATTGCGAAAAGATGTGTACACTAACATCACGCATAAAACCACGATCTTGTCATGCCAAAGCTGTTTTGAGCTGCTTTTCCTCATCTTCTTTCCACCTCTGTTGTGAACCAAGGGTACACCCTTGAGGTTGCAATAGTGAGTTTATGGCCGATGATTTGTATATGAGGCCTCGGTTTTGAATGATCGAAACCTTTGCAACTGATTCGGAAAGAAAACCCTGATGATTTGAAAATTGCGTATCTTGTATCTTGTTTATGTTATCATTGCTGTCCGTTTATTGCTAACAAGTTTCCTTGTTTGTTTCATGGATATGAGAAGCGTTCGAGTTCGGAAGGACAATGAAGGACAGTTTGGAGGATTGGAATGCTCGAGCGCGAAGTCAAAAACATACTCATGAAGACAATGGCAGCTTGAAAATTTCAAAGTGTAGAACACACTAGTATTCAATAGGAACTTGTGACTTGTCAGAAGATTTGATAAGTTGTAAATACATGTTTCTTGATTTGTTCTTACATTCTTGTACAAATACAACTTTGAAATAATGTGATACTCTTGAATTTTCATGAATGCAAGATTTAAAGATTATGTGCCAATTTGAATTTTAGTTCTAAATCTTCAAATACTACTAATGTGAGCTTTATCGTTGTAACAATTGTATGAAAGTTGGAAATTCGTTGTGAACAAAATATTCCCAAAAATTGTCATGAACCAAAAGTAATTTGGTTAAACAAACCATGTCGAAATGTTGATTGAAACTTGAAATTAAACTTCTAAATCACGAAGATGGTTTGATGACTTAGAAATAAACAAAACTTAATTTCTTTTGAATTTCCGGTCATAATGTTTCCATGTCGATCCGTTCATGCGAAACCCAGAGCCTTTTGCCATGAAACAAAATTGAAACTCTAAGTTTGAGAAAAAGTTCTTGATTCAAAACCTAGTCAACTTGGCGATTCCATGATTTCTTTAAGAAATGGGTGATAGATTCCTCTTGAAGTTAATGGGATTATCACGCATTTGCAAATCGAAACATATTTGGTAGCGAAAAAGGATTTGAAACCAGCGAATCTCAAAAGAAACTTCTAATATTTTAATGAGCGTCTTGAATTTTGCGGCGATGAGCGACGGGAAAGATCTCAACATGTGGCACCTTGGCGTTCGTAAATCTTGTACACAAGCCTTACGGGCGAATATTTCCCATACATTCACTTGTTGCCAGAGCGAACAAAGCGGCGAGCAAACCAGCGCACTAGAACTTGTTATTGACCAATAAGCGGATAGTCACAATCCACCCTTCTACATCTTGAACAATGAACTCGAAACAACAACAAAACCCAAACTCGTGGTGAATTGATCTCACGAATCGGAGAATGACATTCAAAACAACGGACCTTAGTAGCTTCATCAAGAACAGACGTTCAATTCCACATCGAACATCAAACCCGAAAATCCATAGATCGAGCGGATAAGATTTAGCATTAAACCTCGTCATTTTCAAATATCGGATCGGTTGAAAACACCACGCCTTTTACGCTCAGCGGAGAAATCTTTGGGAATCGACTCAATCCGTAACCACGGAACCCGTGATATGAATGCATGTGAGTGTCATGATAAATCACGAAACCTAAACCGGATACATCGAGATAGGAGGGCAAATTTTAGGGTGCAGCAGTGCCCCTATTTAATCGTCTTAAACACGAAAGTGAAATTGGCACTAGCCTTTTGAACTTTCAAGGTGAAAGAAGATTAAATACTAAAGAACAAAAATTGCGCTCAGAAGAACAAGTACAAATGTTTATGTTTTTTCGGATTTTCAAATTTTTTGATAATTTTATTTTTCTATTTTTTGTGATTTTTTTTTGAGCAGTGTCGGTACATCGAGAAGCGAATGCGCTTGAATAAGCGACTTGCGATTAGAAATGGCGATAGATCTTTGAAGCGAGCATACTTGAATAAGTTGCTTGCGGATCAAAATGAAACCAATCGGACCTTTGGAGCAGCATACTTCAATAAGTTGCTTGCGATCGGAAGGTAAGAACTCATAGATCTTTGGAGCAGCATACTTTAATAAGTTGCATCGCGATCAAAAACAAAATCAATCGGACCTTTGGAGCGAGGCATACTTTAATAAGTTGCTTCGCGGATCGAGAAAAGACAGACGGACCTTTGGAGCAGCATACTTCAATAAGTTGCATCGCGGATCAAAAACAAAACCAATCGGACCTTTGGAGCGAGCATACTTGATAAGTTGCTTGCGGATCGAGAAAGGTAAGAACTCATAGATCTTTGGAGCAGCATACTTCAATAAGTTGCATCGCAGATCAAAAATGAGCAGGGAGATCTTTGGAGCAGCTACTTCACTAAGTTGCATCGCGATCAAAACAAAACAATCGGACCTTTGGAGCGAGCATACTTTAATAAGTTGCTTGCGGTCGAGAAAGGAACAGACGGACCTTTGGAGCGAGCATACTTCAATAAGTTGCTTCGCGAGATCGGAAAGGTAAGAACTCATAGATCTTTGGAGCAGCATACTTTAATAAGTTGCATCAGAATCAAAATGAGCAGACGAGTATATATCGGTAAAGATATTAGACACACACAAGAAGGAGACCCAGGGGCGGACTCAGCAGGGGAGAAGATATATGGAATGGTAAAAATCGTTGATCGAAGGCAATTCGGAAAAAGGCCGACCAAAGAGACTCTAGCGAGGATTCTTTGAGCTCGTTGGACTTTGAAAGTTTGCGAATATGCAAAAATACAATACCCTCGGGCGGCGGGGTGTAATTCTTCAAGAGTGGCAATTATGAATTACCACACACCAAGTATGGATACTCAAACAATTGAGAAGCAAGAAAGGTTAGACACGACTCTTACTCACACTCTAACGATAGAGGGCGTGGGTAAGAATACCAAGAATAAAATTTGCAAAAGTAAGGCGGCTTGGTAATTGAATTGAATCTGAATAATGTGAGAGACCACGGGGTCAAAAATCGAGATGACAACAACAAGAAGAATTTCTTGAGGAACTACATTGGGAATACCACTTGGGATTCTTATTGAATGATCTTCGGAGGCATAAAGGTACTCGATAATGACTTTAATCGGCTTATGCTTAGATGCATGTTTGAGATTATTATTTTTTAGCGTAATGCTCCATATCAATGGAAATGCTACGCATTTTTGAGGATGCTATGTAATGCAATGATGCATGTTTTGATCTTTTGTCTAGGAATAAAGGCAATTGTGAGCTGCCGAGAACATCAACCCTCAAGAATTGAATACAATCATCGGTCTTCATCAAAGAGATGATAGTCGGACCTGGTAGGGGATTGCGAGTAAAGTAACATCTTTCAATGATTAGCATCATTGGGAGGTAACTCTTGGAGATCAACATTCATGGGATGATGATCTTGTTGCGTAGAGTTCATGATTTCGATAGCTGGGTTCACGAGCTTTTGTATAAGGCAGATCGACAACATCTTACGGCATAAGTGAGCTTTTGAATGTGATCTTCTTTAAGCCGCTCTTTGCGATCTTCGCGACGAAAGAGTGATAACATTTGAGGGCACATATGCCATAGATAACTCTTGTTGGAGAAAAGAAACCTTGTCGGTTGACGAAGCCCGCACATGGTGCCTTAGCATAATTGAAAATGTAAAGCAGGAGACATAACAAATAATTACGCTCTGAGATCAATTGTTTCAATCGTTAATGTGGTGTACCGAAATTCGAGTAACCGGAAATTATGCCGCGCGTTGGAGCGATGTTTTACATGCGAAGTTTATTAAAAATATCGGACGTCGTTTTGCAAACAAAATAGTTAAAAATACATGAAAATAAGGCGAAATAAATGATAGAAAAACAGTTTAGGGAAAGTAATTTTATTGATTGATTAGCCGTAAATGAGCATTTACATCGAAGCAAATCACGAAAAGAGGCAATAAATACATCAAAGTTAAAAGAAAAGGTGACAATAAAAATCATGGATTTTGTCGAATCTGAATCCGCCATGCTCTTCACAACTTCAACATCCCTTCATATCGAGTCGTCAGCAGAAAATGCTCCGATTAGTGACCCTCCATCTCTACGGATTATCAAGTTATTGTAAAAAGTGACAAGCGGTGTCGTGCAGTTAGTCGTTAGCCTTGAATCCCTAATTTTACTGACCGCCCTTCGGGTTTTCAATCCACGGGATACCCTTTTTGCCAAACCGCCCTTCGGGTTTTCGACTTGCGGGTGTACAATCTTTTATATTTATCTAACTTTTGCCGAACCTCTTGGTTCGTCGGGATCCTTTATTTTGCTTAGGCGATCAACCTAACGGTCTCTTTTTATCAGAGTATTTTTGACTCGTCTGCATTGATCGGGTGAGAAATCTTCTCCATCCATAGTTGCGAGCATAGCTCCTCAGAGAAAACTTTCTTCACAACATACGGTCCGTCATAATTTGGAGCCCACTTGCCCGGCGTCGGTACTATTAGGAGGCAAAATTCTTTTGACCTGAGGTCACCGGCTTGGAATTCGAGGACACACTTTCTTGTCGAAAGCCCTTTTCATACGCTTACGGTATAGTTGTCCGTGACAAATAGTATCAATCTCTTCTCGTCGATGAGATTCAATTGATCAAGTCTATTTTGAACCCATTCGACTTCATCGAGTTGCATCTGTTAAAATCCTTAAGGAAGAATTTCAACTTCCACAGGTGGGATTCCATACCGTATACCAAGGAGAAGGGTTGCCCACAGTGGCGTGCGTATTGAAGTGCGATAGCCGTGCAAGGCAAATGGCAACATCTCGTGCCAATCCTTGTAGTGACAACCATCTTACGTACAATCTTCTTGATATTCTTGTTTGCCGCCTCTACGGCACCATTCATTTTTGGACGATATGGAGAAGAGTTATGATGTTTTATCTTGAAGCTGTCACACAGCTCTTTCATCATTTTGTTGTTGAGATTCGAGCCATTATCAGTAATGATCTTCTCGGGAACCCCATAGCGACAAATGATATTATGCTTGATGAAGCGTGTGACCACTTGTCTAGTGACACGAGCATAAGATGCTGCCTCAACCCATTTGGTAAAGTAGTCAATGGCAACAAGGATGAATCGATGTCCATTAGAAGCGGTGGGCTTAATTTCTCCAATCATATCAATGCCCCACATCGCGAAGGCCATGGAGAAGTCAAAACATTCAATGAAGAAGGTGGCACATGCATCTTATCGGTATAGATTTGACATTTGTAACATGTTTTAGCATGGTTGTGCGATCGTTCTCCATGGTGGACCAATAATAGCACGCTCTCAAGATCTTCTTGGCCATGGTGTGTCCACTAGAATCGTCCGAAGGAACCTTCATGAATTTCTTCTATAATCTTATTTGCTTGCGTCTATCCGCATCGAGCAAAGCAGTCATAGTTCCTTTTGTACACACACACGCCATTGAGGAAAAATTTGGCGAGTACTTGCGGGGCCTTCTTATCAACGATGGAAGCATCATCGAGGTATTCTTTAGTCTCGAGATACCTTTTGATGTCATAGAACCAAGGTTTTCATCTGCTTCACCTTACTTCATAGCGAATGCGAGGCTCATCCAACCTCATTATAGTGATAGATGGGGCATCATTCGCCATCGACCTTAAACATGGATAGCGGAGTAGCCAAAGCATCGCCAAATTGTTCTCCTCCTTGGGATGTGATCAAAAGTGATCTCGTCGAAATAAGGGATCAACTTCAAGACATGATCTCGGTATGGAATCAAATTCGGATGGCGGGTCTCCCAATCTCCATTGATTTGACTAATTACCAAGCGGAATCTCCATATCTGCTAAGATCTTGATTCTTAGATCAATGGCGCTTCAATCCAAAATACAAGCTTCGTACTCGGCCACATTATTGGTGCAATCAAAGCAGTTACGCGTTGAATGGAATATGAAAACTGTTGGAGAAGTGATAATGGCGTAGCGCCATTTCTAATGCATTTGAGGCTCCATCGAATGCCATTGTCCACCATGAGCGAGCTCGGGTCCCTCTTGAGCCACAGGATGTTACAATCTCGATATACATAATGTCCTCATCGGGAACTCAAACTTCATCGGTGATAGTCATCTTCTAATGGTTGTTGAGCGAGATAGTCGCCACCACACTACCTTTGATAGCCTTACGAGTAGTGTATTGGATATCATATTACATCGGGATCATTTGCATAGGGCTATCCTTCTGTGAGTGGCTTCTCAAAGATATACTTTATCGGGTCCATTTGGAGATCAAGAAAGTAGTGTGAGTTAACATATATTACGAGCCGTTTGGCTGCCCATGCGGCGCAACAAGTCTTTTCAATAATGAATACCTCGATTCACATTCTGAACTTCTTGCTCAAGTAGTATATGGCGTGCTCTTTTACTTTCTCATCATGTTGACCGAGCACCTGCCCATGGAATTCTCCAACACGGTCGGTACATAATCAGCGGTCTACCTTCCACGGGTGAGAGAATTGGAGGCTCTTAGGTACCTCTTTATCTTGTCGAATGCCGTCGACAATCGCCGTTCCACACAGTGTTGGATTCTTTCTTAGACTTGAAAATGGGCTCACGTAGGCGTGAGATGAGAAATGAACCTAGCGATGTAATTGATCTTCCCAAGAAACCTCGCACTTCCTTTTACATCCTTGGCTCTGGCATCTCTTGTATCGCTTTTATCTTTGCGGGTCCACCTCGATCCCTTTCTCGCTTACGATAAAGCCTAAAGTTTCCTGATCTCACCCCAAAGGTGCACTTACTCGGGTTCAACCTCGGCTGAACTTTCTCAACCTTTGAACAATTTCAACAAGTGAACCGGTGTTCTTCTTACATGCGGGACTTGGCAATCATATCATCCACGTATACTTCAATCTCTTTATGCATCATATCATGAAAGAGAGTAACCATAGCGTCGTTGCCCTGCGTTCTTCAAACCAAAGGCATCACTTTGTAGGAAGGTTCCCAGGCGTAATGAAAGTAGTTTTCTCCATATCATTGGGCGCCATCTTAATCGGTTGTAGCGGAGAAACCATCCATGAAGGAGAATACTTTAGCAAGGATGTTATCGACCAAAATGTCGATGTGCGGGAGAGGAAGTCATCCTTAGGGCTAGCTCTATTCAAATCCCTATAATCAACACACATCCTTACCTTGCCGTCTTTCTTGGCACGGTACAATGTTTGCAACCCATGGGGATAAGAAACAACCTTTAGGAAACACGCTTCCATCATTTACGAACTTCTTCTTTGATCTTTCTTGACATTTGGATGTGTTCTGCGAAGCTTACGCTTTCGGTGGGCAGCCTTCTTTGAGGGCAATTCGTGCAACGATATCGATATCTAACCGGGCATATCTTCATAAGACCAAGCAAAGATGTCTACGTACTCATGTAGCATTTCGACAAGCTTTTGCTAACTCCATCTTCAATCTGCCCCGATCTTGACCTCCTTTCGGCGTCCTCGGTTCCTAGATTAATCACTTCTAGATCCTCTTGGTGCGGTTGGATGACCTTTTCTTCTTGCCTCAACATCACGGCTAATTCTTGAGGTAATTCACAGGTCCTCTTCGGCTTCCTCTTCAGCTTGATAAATCGGTTCATCGAAATCATAATGAGCCACAGCGGAATCATCGTCGACAAAATCCAGGTCCGTCGAAGGACCACATCTGCGTTGTTGGTAATTTTATTTTTATTATTATTTTTTAATTAAGTTTTTTAATAAGAAAAAGACAAAGGTTTGTATAAAAAGAAAGTAAAATTTGATATTGTCACCTTTAAAAGAAATGAGTGAAGAAAGTAAAAAAAAGAAAACAAAGAAAAATTTGAATGCAAAAAGGCGTCCTTCATTAATGATAAACTTGAAAGTTAAAAACATGGTGGCCCTACGGCATGATCACTCGCCTTGGGCATAACGTAGGAATTATGGAATGACATAAAAGCAGAAAATTACTCTTCAAAGCGGGTAACCACAGCAACATCTTCAGAGCCAATTTGAAAGCTCACGTCACAGAGCAGTTGGGTAGATCCACTTGTCCACATCATAGTCACCATCCGCTTCACCATCAATGGCATCAACATCTTCAATCTGGATTCCACCTTTGACAAACTTGGCGGAGGAGCACTTTTGGGGGTGGAGCGGAGATCTTCATTCAGGGAGCAAAACGAACCCTCTTATCCGTGCAGGTAGGAAGTTCTAGCACTCTTCCCCACCCTTAGGATGTCTGACTTGACAATAGCTTTGAGGCTTGTAGGATGCCATGGAGACTTCACCTTTTGCAAAGGGATCTTATCGGCGTCTGCCTCGAAAGCTTGGCATGGAGTTTCGTGGATCTCTCCAACTTCAACATACGAAAGTTGCTCGGATGGTGACGACATAATCTTCTTCACCATAAATGGTGACCACCTTTCCATTAATTAAGAACTTCAACTTTTGGTGCAAGGTGGATGTCACGACCCCATGAATCGGGCGTCGAAGCAAACAACGATGGGAGGATTAATATCCATGACGAAAAAGTTGCATCAAAAAGTGGGCCTATCTTAATGGCGGTCCACCTCGCCAAACAACGACCTCTTGACCCATCAAGCGCCTTAACTATCGGATCAGGGTCTCGGCACAACACCTTCATAATCCAACTTCAAGTAGACTTGGAAGAACATTGAGGATGATCCGTGTCTACCAACACACGGGATAAAGTAGTTCTCGCTATCTCCACGGAAGCGTGTGGCGCTTTGTTATGCTTCCTTCCCTCGGGAGGTAAATCAATCGATAAAACCGAGACCATTACTTGAAATGTTGTTCACAATGCCTCCAAATTGGTTAACCGAGATCTCTTGGGGAGCGAAGGATGTTCCTAATAGCTGCATCGGAGGCGTTGCGGTGAGGCTCGGAATCCTCAACAAAGCTAAGATAGAGATCTTGGCGGGCGTTTGGTGGTGGTCGATTATCTTGTAATCGCTCTTCTTTATATACTTCATCAATTCTTCAACATCTTTGGTTAATCGGGGCTCGAGCAGGTTACGGAATCTTTGGTGTTGACTCACCCCAATCATGACTCCCTTTCCTTTTGCTTTAGCCTTGGCCAAAGCTTGAGTTTTCTCAACTAGATTGGGTGGAGAAGATTCGTCCACTTGGTAATCCGACTTTCTTCCGCAATGTCATGCATGAGGGCTCAAATCTTCAATCTTCTTTCAGGACTTTCCTCCTTCAAAGTCTCCACATTCACTTTCTTGCCGTCACGGTAGTACTCGGACCCATAATTCCACAGGATGGCCTTTTCGCTAGTGTAGGTCTTGGACCGGCAAAGTGATAATCACGGGGAGGTTTCTTAGTCGGCACGGGGATTATAGCGGAATCCTTCTAGAAGTGGCGGGGATAGTGACCACGTCAACCTCATCTTCATCATTCTTCATATCAAGTTCTTCGGGCGGTGAAGAGCCCTTGATGTCAGATGCTGAATCTCGTCTCAACTTATCACAACCTTCAACTTGGATTAAACATTGTTTACAATCATCATCACAACGGAAATCTCCCTTCAACAACAATTGATTCTTTATCCACCACAATGGGTGGTCGGATCACTAACATCCATTATCGAGTTCGGACTTCCATCTTCATAAATTGCATTATGACATTTCCACCATGAGGAGGTAAAGGGTCTTTGAATGACATTAGGAGTGGGAGGAGGTCAAAGTTGATTGCCTCGGTGTCTAGTAAATTACGCACCTTGTACTTGAAAGCATAGCAATTCTCAATGGAATGCCGGAGCATTGGAATGATAGAGACAACGGGCATTCGCGTTGAAATACTTTTGGGTTATCGGGGTCAATCTTCAATGGTAATTCAATCATATTCGGACTTTGCAAATGGCGAATACCTCTGCATAAGACATTGGCAAGGGTCAAACTTCTTCATGGGTCTAGGTGGTGGTTGTCTTGGAACAACATCTTGTTTTGGAACACTAGCGGGAATAATTCTGACAACTTGGCGATGAATTCTGGCTTCTCCTTTCCTCTTCGCTCATCAGTCTTGACTCGCCTTCTTCTTCTTACGGTAACCACCAAAGCCTTCTTGGCGCCACCAACTTGATTCTTGTCGGTACCAACATCTTGGATTTTTCCTAGCAATCCCGTCTCAACTCTTTCACCAAACATCACCATGTCGGAAAGTCTTGGTCGTTGCAAGAGGCATAATCGGCCCATCTAGTGTGGTAAACATCTCCACCATCTCGTTCCACCATAGGGGTTGAACTTTAGCTTACCTCGCGCCACCTTTCGCGTACTCCTGAAAGATTCGGTTTTCTTGAGCTAGGTTGTGCAAGCTGGGTTCTAGTAGGCGCCATATCGTGTTAAAGCCATAGTGTTGAACAAAGCTACAATCAACTCTCTCAAGTTCGCTTTTGGGGCTATCAAGGCCCATATACCAATCAATGGCCCATCGGTCAAACTATCTTGGAAAAAATGCATCAGAGCTTCTCATCCTTAGTATGCGAGACATCCTCCTATAGTAATACCTCAGTGGGTTTTAGGACAAGAGTTGCCCTTGTACTTGAAAGCTCAGGATTTTAAATTTTGGAGGAATCCTCACTCCTTGAACCAATCCCAAGTTGGTCATGTCGAAACCAAAACATCCACGATTCTCAAAGGCTTGCATGCGCTCCTCGAGCATCTTGACTTCTTATCGACGGTTGGCTCCTCAACATTGGAAAACCAATCTTCAAAGTTATCTTCATCATCTTGAGGAATCGGAATCTGAGCAGTCCTTCTTCTGGTTGAGGCACCAACACGAGTTACAGTCGGGCGGCAGCGTGGGGGTAGGCGGAGGAGGAACCACGACGGCATGATCCGTTTGGCGACTGGTTCTCTGGCAAGATCGACAAGACGGTTGACTTCAAGCTAATTTCGGACAAAGCATTCCCATGCAACTTCTTGATGGTGACCACGGTGGGCCTCTGGCAGGCTCTCAACTCCTCTTGTTGCGAGCCATGTTACGAATTATCTCCATCAATTGCCCATCGAGTATCCATTCTTGTCCCTAGGCGGCCATGTCGACTTCCATCTTCTCCATCAATTTCTTCAAGTTACTTCTTGTCGGGTAACGATGAGCGATGAAACTGTAGTCTCTAAATGCGTGGAGAAGAAAACCAGCAGCGAAGTAAGATGGTGATCTGAATACTGTTATGTATGATATGCTATGGGAGTATGCATGCATGCCCATGATATGTTTTTATACGTTTTATTTTCGAGGGACTCTTTGAAGACTCGTTAGTTAACAATAAACATTAGGAAAAAGCAGTTAAGCGCAATTCAACGAAATCTCATAGAAACTCAAATTGTTAGTTGTGACTACAAGAACATTCAAGCTCAAGCGAGCAATAAGATTCATCTTTGGAATTTAAATCATTACAATAATAATTAGATTCAAATATTCAAATAAGATAAGTGGCTAAAAACTAGAAATCTGTCACCGAGGCTTCAAATCTCTAGTTTCCGCCTTGAACACTGTTCACCGCCTCTTGTGAGAGGAAGAAAATCACTCAGGCAGGAGGTATCGGGTTGTCTTGAGGTCTTCTAGGGCCGACTGAGTCTCAAGTCGTCGTAATCAAGCGGTTACACATGTCAACCATTTCTTTGTACTTCCGAAATGCCCATTCTTCTTCTAGAAAGGACACTAGTTCATCCTTTTCATCTAACAGACGATTGACTTTTGGATCTCATCAATCCAACCTTGGCATTGCTCTCTAAGGCCTTACGTAAGCATCCCTTTTACTATTTCTTTCTCCTCGTAATGTTCGACTCTCGAACTTTTTACTAATTCGATTGCTTCCAATTCTCGGGCGATCTGAGACTTCTTCTTTTGCGGTTATCTCATTCTCTAGCATTTTATTGGTTCGTGCTAGAAGCTTCTTTGAAATCTTTGCTTGAGGCGTGCTTTCAATGCTCTCTTTTCTTCACGGCCTTTTCTTCATCTAGATAAGCTGGCCCTTTGATCTTGGCGGTCTTCAATTGTCGACGGAGGTCCCTTGCCCCCTTGCGGCCTCCTCAAGTTTTGAACATCTCATCGGGCTCTTCATCCTTTTCATTACGTATCCTTCTCCCTCTAACTCTTCTTTCACCTCTTTGAGGTTGGCTTCTAAATTTTACCTTTCTGAGAAACGAAATTAGAGCTTTGTAGCTCAATCTTTCCTCCTCCATCTTTACGATAATTTCACGAAGCCTCATATTCTCCTCTATTGGCACATGGTGATTCTGAGTTCGGGATGATCAAAGGTACCTCCACAAAGTAAAGCGACTTGATTTCTTGGACTCTCTCTATCACCCTTGGCGATAAGACCTTCCATCAATTCCGCCCTCTTGATTAACTCTCGCTTTCCCTATGGATTTGACCCCAAGCTCTTGGATCTTCAATACTTCGTTCGGTCCTTTTACCAAGTTCGTGCACAATGAAGCTTTCCAAGTGCTCGAGCCTTGGTTCGTTTTCCATCGGATACCCCAATTGTCTTGTTGCAAGTCTTGGGTTATAATTGATGCAACCCATAGACCCAATCAAAGGAACATTAGAATATCCACCACGGTGGTGATAACATCAGCGAATCCCACACAGAGAATGCCACATCACACCATGGTGTAATGAAGCCAATTTTGAGACCAAGATAAGTTTCTCGGATCTTCTCCCACGGTCCACTCGAGGATATGAGATGTCAACCATAAGTACTGACAATGGAGAACAACAGAACCACCCTCGCTTCTTCAATTTCTCTCATGGAGATGGTAAAGAACATCGATAACAATGCGGGAGCAGGGTTCTTTGACATGAATATACCAATAGCGAGACGGGCTCAAGTAACCAATTTCATTAGTTGGAAACAAAACCACCCCAAAAATGAGCAAAGCAAGAATGGAGCTGAAAGTCGGTAATCGTCTTGAACACTCAAACCCAACAACTTATCTTCCAAGTTTTGCCTAAGAATTCCTTTATCGTAATCCAGGTGCCACCTCCCTTACAGGAAGAAACAAAGCGTGACCACCTTAGCCTTATCGAGGTCTTCCCTATGTTGAGAAAAGGGTGTCGTCCTTCAAAGGCCAATTAAGGATTCTCTCGAACTCTTCAATTGTAGGAACAAGTGAAAGTCTTGGAATGTGAAGCATCGGAGGAGGATCATAGTACTTTGCGAGCAATCAAAGCTTCCATGTCCACATTGGTAGTCAAAGATCTAGGATGTTCCCAAATCTTTTCCCAAAATAAGCTCTCTTGACAGAATTCTTTCACTTTGAGTTATGACTTCCCACTTGAGTTCTTTGAATTTGAGACATGGAGCGATCTTCACAGTTGGATTCATTCTTCCTTTACGCTTCTTGCACCAACAAAATCTATAAGGTTCCACGAAAATAAAAGTTATATGCTAAATGGTTTTGTGCAAATGTATGCAATGCATGTTGCAAATTAAATAGTGGTTCATCGGCCGGTCATGGTTTCGACGTCTACCAACAATTCCCGGGTAAGGCTAATCTTATGTTTTGGCTAAATGTTCCTTGGGGTCTCGGATCCTTTTACAAACACTATCATCGTCAGAGGCCTCGTGGCGATAGTATTTGTAAAGTATACCCCAAGCGGCTCTTAACGGATGCTCAAATCCAACATTTGAGCGTTCGGTCTCGGTTAGGACAACATGAACAAAACTTAGAGTTATAGGTCATTTGTCCAAAGATTGATGTCCTAGCTAGCAGACAGCGACCTCCTTAAAACAACCAACTCTAAGCGGAGTCTTGGCAGACCCAACAAGACAATGGAGTCAAGTGGACCTAGGCTCATGACCCCTATTCCTAAAAGGTGACCTAGAAGCCTTGGTAGTGGGCTTATCTATGTATCAATGCCCATGAATTCCCATCACAATAATATATCAACGAAACAATATATAAGCATAGAGGAAAATAAGCAAATAACCAATAGACAAGCATCGAGAAGAAAGCGATAAACAAATACACAAACATAGAAGAACTAAATTAGGGTTGACTCGCTTAGTCAAAAAAGTTTTAAAACTCGTCCCGTTGAAGTGCGCCAAGCTGACAACTCGATTTTCAAAAATCATTTAAAATGAATTTTCAAAAACAATGAAATCGCCACCTAATTTTATTTGTTCTAGAAAGAGCGGAAATATAGATAAAACCCACAAAAATTGGATAAGGCGGTCTACAAGACCAAAAGATGGATTAAGTCGGTTACATGAGAAGGTATTAGCACCTCTACGTCCATCGTACTCGATGGGACCCATTTAGTTCAAATGTGTTTGTGTGTGTGTAATCGCTAATTTCTAAATTGTAAATAAAAGAAAAAAGCAGGTTTGTTTGTTATTATTTTGAGTTTGACACGGTTTGAAACAGCGTGCCTACGTATTCCCTCGTGCAATGGGAAAGTCAAAACTCCGTAGTTCGGTTGAAAATGTCTTGGATTGTTTGTATTGATTTTAGAAGAAAATGTTTTGATTTTGATAATCGCATATGAAAAAAGGATTTGAATGGGTTGAATTGTTTTAATTGTAGATGACAAGTACCAAAGCGTTGGGATATCCTCTAACGATTCGATACTCGAGATTGGTGATTGAGGTCAACCGATCTTCTCTCATCAAAATCTTTATTATGAAAAGAGTGAGGTGAAACAAAGTTCACTTTTATTAAGTGTTATGGAATAAAGTATTTAAGTCATTGGGTTACCTCTAATGGCCCAAATACTTTACATTTAATTAAATCGTCGGGCGAACCTCTAACAATTTAATTAAATACCATATCACTAGGTCTTTTTGTTTTGTAGAAAAATTGATTTTTGAAAACAAATTCAATTAATTAATTTAATTTGAAAGTGTTTTAAATGTTCAAGTGTATGGAATAAAGTATTCGAGTCATTGGGTTTCCCTCTAATGGCCCAAATACTTTACATTTTAATTAAATCGTTGGGCGAACCTCTAACAATTTAATTAAGTACCATAACACTATTTTGAAAATTGCGGCGTTGGACGTGAAATGATATTTGGGTTATGGTTAACCAAGTATATGGACTTGATTAATCATGAGACCACAGTGCATGGTGATTGGTATATGGACCAATTATTTTTGGGTTATGGTTAATCAAGGCAACGAGGGCCCTAATTAACCTCGTGAGGATGGCCATGCCACCCCAACCATGAGACCCTTAGGGAATTTGGTGCGGGTAACCAAAAATGAGAGAGATAGTGGAGGCGTTGTTGTTTTATATTAATGTGAGGCGGAGTGTGCAATCGTGAAATAAACATGCAAACCGATAATGATAATTGCGGATAATAAAAGAAAATAGATTAACACACAATACAAAATCGAATTTAAATAATTATTAGTATAGATATTCTTTTACTTGATGAAAAATCAATTAACAATTTAATTGGTAATTCAACAAATAAAAACTACCATATGCCAAAGTATTATTTAATACATCATTATATAATAAAAAAAAACTTGCATAATATTAATTTTAAAGAGAAAAGTTGAGAAATGGGCACGATTGGAGCTTTAATGCGGAGGGTGTAGATAGCAATCGAGCCCAAGCCCAAAATCTTTGGATCTTGTGTAGAAGCTCCATGGAGGCATCTTTGTGGTCCACCATTACGGATCATTGGATCGGATCTTAGCGGATCGATGGGCGATCTGAGGAGGGTGCAAAATATACCATGGGCATGTATACAGTTCAAAATGAACCAAGCAGTGGTGACAAGTGTCACCACAGGAACTCACTCGGACCAATCATTCTTACACTAATATCCTTCTAAACTTATTTTATTATAACTATAAATCATAACAATAAATATTACTAACTCTAATAAAAAAAAATACTAATATAAAGTGAAAACAAAAATCAATTTATTATTATTATATTATTATATATTATTTTTTTTAAAAAAACTAAAAACTAGATCAGTCTTATTATTAATTAAAATCTCTATTATACATAAATTAAACTAAACTTATTTAAGTTAAACTAAAAACTAATCTTAAGTTATATTTTAAAATAAAACAAACTAAATCAGTTTTTTAACTTAAGTAATGTTTTTATAAATAAAATATTAAATATAAAAAGGCAAAACTAAATATGATAAAGAAAACAAAACAACAGATTTCCTAAATCTAATTATATTAAAATTAACTTATCAATTAAACAAAACAAAAGAAAAATCAAGCGATTCGCCTCTCAAAACCTCATCGCCTCTCATTCTCTCGATCTCACGCCGCTTGCATGTCTCTCGATCTCTCATCTCTCTCTCTCTCGGCCTTCCGACCTTGCTCTCAAAACCCGCGATTCTCACGGCGGTCCTCTCATCGTCCTCACCGTGTTCGCCACATTGAAAACCTCACCGTCGCTCAACCGCGATTTTCGTCGCCACGATTCTCTCGTTTACGTATCATTACTCTATTTCACGATTATTCGATTTACGAAAGCAGGTTTAAGCCGTTGTGTTTGCAGTTAGGAGCGGAAAAGGGTGAAACCCTAACTTCTTAAGCGAGCGGCATCGATGGTACTCGAGAGGTTTCTGTTAGCAAGCGCAATGATGGAAAGAAAAAGTTGTGATTACGAAATCTACCGGCGGACGGTGTAAAACGCAACCCGGTTGAGACCATTTACCTTGCTATTTGCTTCTTCCTCGTCTTCTCTTTCTGAAGGGTTGCTTTACTGGAAAATGATGTTAGATTTCTGGGTTTTTGGGTTGGTAGTATGCTGTTAGGTTTCTTTTTGGCTTGACAGTGTTAGTATGTGGTTAGGTTTTTTTGGCTCGTGTTTTGCATTACAGGTTTGTGTTTTGTTGCTTTGGATCTTTGTGATTTCGGCTAGGGTTTTTGAACAGTTGTCTCCTTTTCCTTTGTTATAAACTTAATGTTTATATGCTGTCAGTTGCTTTAGGGTTTTGGTTGTTCTGATATTTTGAAAAACAAACCTTACCAATGTTTGATGGGCCTGCCTCGATTTGTATTGGGCTGATATGTTTTGATTCTTTGGCTGTTTGATCTTGTATTTTACGATATGTTGGCGGTTTGATGCATTGTTTAAGGTAAACATTGCCGAAAAGATGTGTACACTTGCATCTATAAAACCACGATCTTGTCATGCCTTTTCCTCATCTTCTTTCCACCTCCTGTTGTGAACCAAGGGTACACCTTGAGGATTTGCAATAGTGAGTTTATGGCCGATGATTTGTATATGAGGCCTCGGTTTTGAATGATCGAAACCTTTGCACAACTGATTCGGAAGAAAACCTAATGATGATTTGAAAATTGCGTATCTTGTATCTTGTTTATGTTATCATTCTGTCCGTTTATTGCTAACCAAGTTTCCTTGTTTGTTTCATGGATATGAGAAGCGTTACGAGTTCGGAAGGACAATGAAGGACAGTTTGGAGGATTGGAATGCTCGAGCACGAAGTCAAAACATACTCATGAAGACAATGGCGACTTGAAAATTTCAAAGAGTGTAGAACACACTAGTATTCAATAGGAACTTGTGACTTGTATCCGAAGATTTGATAAGTTGTAAATACATGTTTCTTGATTTGTTCTTACATTCTTGTACAAATACAACTTTGAAATAATGTGATACTCTTGAATTTTCATGAATGCAAGATTTAAAGATTATGTGCCAATTTGAATTTTAGTTCTAAATCTTCAAATACTACTAATGTGAGCTTTATCGTTATAACATTGTATGAAAGTTGGAAATTCGTTGTGAACAAAATATTCCCAAAATTGTCATGAACCAAAAGTAATTTGGTTAAACAAACCATGTCGAAATGTTGATTGAAACTTGAGAATTAAACTTCTAAATGCGAAGATGGTTTGATGACTTAGAAATAAACAAAACTTAATTTCTTTTGAATTTCCGGTCATAATGTTTCCATGTCGATCCGTTCATGTAGAAACCAGAGCCTTTGCCACTTGAAACAAAATTGAAACTCTAAGTTTGAGAAAAAGTTCTTGATTCAAAACCCTAGTCAACTTGGCGATTCCATGATTTCTAAGAAATGGGTGATAGATTCCTCTTGAAGTTAATGGGATTATCACCGCATTTGCAAGTCGAAACATATTTGGTAGCGGAAAAAGTTTGAAACCAGAATCTCAAAAAAACTTCTAATATTTTAATGAGCGTCTTGAATTTTGCGGCGATGAGCGGCGGGAAAGATCTCAACATGTGGCACCTTGGCGTTCGTAAATCTTGTACACAAGCCTTACGGACGAATATTTCCCATACATTCACTGTTGCCAAGCGAACAAAGCGGCGAGCAAACCAAGCACTAGAACACCTTGTTGACCAATAAGCGGATAGTCACAATCCACCCTTCTACATCTTGAACAATGAACTCGAAACAACAACAAAACCCAAACTCGTGGTGAATTGATCTCACGAATCGGGGCAATGACATTCAAAACAACCGGACCTTCGTAGCTTCATCAAAACAGACCGTTCAATTCCACAATCGAACATCAAACCCGAAAATCCATAGATCGAGCGAATAAGATTTAGCATTAAACCTCGTCATTTTCAAATATCCCGGATCGGTCGAAAACACCACGCCTTTTACGCTCAGCGGAGAAATCTTTGGGAATCAACTCAATCGTAACCACGAACCTGATATGAATGCATGTGTGTCATGATAAATGTGAAACCTAAACGGATACATCCGAGATAGGAGGGCAAATTTTAGGGTGCAACATCGGGCTCGAAACGATTTACTCTTTTGATTTGATTATAAAGATGCCGCGAGCGTCAAGCTTTATTATTTCCAACACAAGAAAAATGATTATGAAAAAGGGGAAAGCTGCAATACCCTCAATTGATATGATATGCATTACGACTAAGCGAACTAGGCGCAACACATTGGGAGATTTCGGGAAAGTGGGTTTGTTATATAAAGGGAATAGATGTGGCACCCTAAATATATATAGTTATCTATAGCATTATATATGAATATTTTGATATGTTTGTATGTTTTAAATTGCTATCTATATTGTTGGGAAAGTTTCTCCTTTGGATTTTAAGAAAGGTAGTTTATGTGGGATCCAAGGTTTAGTTATTATTGTGCTCGCAAAGATCATTAGGATCTTCTGCATACATATCCCATAATGGGAATCAAAGCATTTGTAGCTCGGATCTAAAGGGATTTATGGTTTTGTTTGGCTTGAGGGAGAAAGAAGTTTGCTCGCCAAGGATGAGACCTTGTGCCTACGTATTCTCAAAGGGATGTTGAGAAAGTCAGAGCAATCGTAGTTCCCACTTATGCTAGTGGAAGCAACGGGATGTTATTAAGAGACAAAGACAAATGTCATCTTAATGAAAAATGTATCTAATCTATTTCATCACATGCATTTTGAAGGATTGATAGATTAAATCTTTCATCGTATGTTATAGGTGTTTTGCTTGAGTGCAAAGCGTTTCCACTTACGAGTTAAGAAAGATGTTTGAAAGATGATTGAATCTTTAATTGTAAGCATTAGGTGTTTTGCTTGAGTGTACAAGCGTTACCACTTCGATTAAGAGATGTTTTGTTTGAAAAGTGTTTGAAAAGATTTGATTGTATGTGATGTGATAGATGAGATACTTCTTCCATAGAGATGATAAATGTCTAAATCTCGAGGAGAAATTGATTGGATTAGGGGATGCTTTTAAGAAGCTGTGGGTCCTTGTATTGTTATCCCAGAGGAGGCATTCCAAGGGTCATCGAGGGTCCTTGTATTGTAAGCCCAAGAGGAGGCATTCAAGGGTCATCGAGGGTCCTTGTATTCTAAGCCCAAGAAGGCATTAGGGTCATCGAGGTCCTTGTATGAAGCTCATGAGGAAGCTATAGGGTATGGCTGGTTTTGGCTTTAAGAGTGGTTTCAGGAAACCATCCTCTTAGGATTCAAGAGTGATTTCACCAGAAATCATACTCTTGAGGTTTATCCTAGCGGTGATTCTTTGTATTGGAAGCCTAAGAGGAGGTTGTTAAGATATTTCATGGTCTCTTTCTTGTTTGATGCCCAAGAAAGGCTAAACTCAATGAGGAGTTCTTTTGAGCGAATCCCAAGGAGGCGACTCTGCGGGGTGTCTTATATGAAGCCTAAGCGAAGGCTAAACTCAGTAAATGTGTTTTCTTATATGAAGCCTAAGAGGCTAAAATCGATAAATGAGTTATCTTATCTGAAGCCTAAGAGGAGGCTAAAGGAACCTAGTTGTTAAACTAGTTGTTATGTTATAAGCGAATAGTTATATTAACAAGTATGTGATATGTATTCACGGGAGTTTATGAAGGAAATATAAACAAGTGTATAAAGCAGCGTTTAAAGCAAGTGTAACTTGATTATTCTGAGGTTTTTGAATGTGTACAAGAAAATGAATATGTACACGAAAGGGTGTTTATGTACAAGGAAATGAATACGTACATAGGAGGGTTGGGACTTACACCATGAGGGAGGCCCATTGGTTTAAGAGCAGTTTCACCGGGAGTAATGCTTCTCTTAATACCAATGGAATCGGTGTATAAACAAGTGGATGAAAACAAACGAAAGAAGTTTGTTTATGCTTGGATATTTATAAAGATGATTGAATATGTACAAGGAAATTTAATATGTACATAAAGGTTTTGGGACTTACACCGTGAGGGAGTCCCATGATCAATTAAGAAATTCGAGGAAAAAACTGGTTCGGTTTTATCTTCAAATCGAGTCGATCATGGAAAAAGGTGTGTAAGTTTGTTAAAAAGTTTTTGAAAAGTTTTTGAAAATGATTTTGAAAAGTGAAGTATATTCACAAGAAGTTTTGAAAAGATTTGAGTTTGTAAGTTTGAAAGAAACATCTTTGAAAAAGTATTAAGAAATACTTAAAATGTTTCGTTTTTGACTTAATAAAAATATAATCAAAAGAAAATATTTTTGGATTTTTTTGACATAATCATAAAATAAGTATATTAAATGACAAGTGTGCAAAAAATCATCTCAAAATGAGAAGTTTTGATTGGTTTTGAAAATGTTGAAGTTTGATAGAAAATGTGAAGAAAACAAGTAGTAAAAGTTTGATTTTGGTCCTAAGGAGGTTTGAACTCAAGACCTTTGGCTTAGAAGTGAAAAGCATTACCACTTGAGCCATGTGTTTGCTATTATTTACCGCCTTCAATTAATTATATTTAAAACATGTCTTTGAAAATGTTTTAAAATGAAGGAAAAGTGGAAAAATGACAAAATGGTCTCAAGGGATTGAACCTGGACCATAGGCAAGGCAAAGGACATGAAAAGCAGCGACTACCCTGGGGTGGCTATACATCCATTTATTTATTTTCTTCCATGTTATTATATTATAAGCAATTATTTGAATTTGAAAATCAAAATAGAGCCGCCTCCATCTTCTTCTTCCTCAAGCTCTTGATTTTGTAACTTCCTCATTTCTCAATGAAATTGAAAGATGTAAACATCAAAGTTGCTAGATTTTTAACCAGGAATATGATGGTGATGTTTAATTTCATTTATTTTGAACTTAAGATAATCAATTTTAAATGATGACAGATGAACCCTAATTCTAAGTATCAATATGAAATCGTGTATGGAGCATGATTTATGAAATTGATTGAGGGTTAATGATCAGCATGAGTGCATAAACAAAATGGCCAAGCAATTTTTAAACTGGAATGCATGAATTATAGAGTTCGAAGTTGAACAACTTACCTCTTATAAGTAGAAATCGAATCCGTGTTTAGGGTGTTTCCAGTTGTGTTTTGATGATTGCTATAGCTTCACTGGACCCTATGGATGGTAATTGGATGCTTAGTTTGAATTGAAATGGTCTGGATCGTTCCACCCAAGTCCAACTGCAATCTCTTGAAGTGAGTTTCGAATTTGGAATTGGAGTTGTTACAGATGTGATCTAAGTGTCTAGATCACTTCTATGAAGTGTATGGATGATGTTTAAAGTGTTGAATCAAAGCTAGCACGAGCAAATTGACATATGGCAAGTTAAGGCACAATTTGCAAGTTTATGGATTTTGGAGCATGATTCTGAGTTTGGACAGTTATTCTGGTGGCTTTATGTAACACCCCAATATTACCCAAAGTTTAATATGCAAAAATTAGAGTAATTTAAAATTTCATAAATTAAATCTTGAGGCATCACAAAACCAATTCACTTTAAACAATTTACTTTAAAGTATAAATCTTAGATACATAGCATCATCGGAAAATCATAAATTGATTCATAAAAACCAC
This sequence comes from Vicia sativa, assembly GCA_021764765.1. Lineage (NCBI taxonomy): Eukaryota > Viridiplantae > Streptophyta > Magnoliopsida > Fabales > Fabaceae > Vicia > Vicia sativa. Next base: position 151,512,592 of record CM038794.1, read on the forward strand.
AACATTTTCTTTATTAAACTTCCTCATCAAATCATGTTTTCATAAAGTATGATTCTTATTTACAAAAGGAAGAACAACTAAAGAACAACAACAAGACAACAAAAATATTCCCCAAGTGCTACGTATCGAGGCGACACCGACTCGACTAATAGCAGCTATAAACTTCGTCTTCATAACCTGCACGTTACCAATATAAAGGTAACGGCGAAACAAGTAAAGCGTGAGATAATCCAAAACATATAATTAAAGGCATGATAATATATATATATATATATATATATATATATATATAGTTTGAATTATAAAGGAATAGATTGTAAGTGCATTCCAACACACATCCAAAAATCACTACTCTTATCGTCCTTCTAAAGTGTATAAATCTACACTTAATCTCCTTAGCCTCATCAGCAGAAATCATCGCAACTACACATAAACTTTCATCAACTCGAACTAATCACCAGTCAATATGTCATTAATCCATACGGCAATCATAAACAACAACATCAAACAATACTAATAACATAAACCACATAACTAAAATCATCACAAATTGGCTAAAGCCCATCGTCGCTTTTGGCATAAAAGCCCATCGTCACAAACATCATCATATCATATTTGCATTAAGCATTTCGTCAAAGTTATATCATCGCAAACTCATCATTTATATTCATGAAATTATCAAGTCATATTCATTTCATGTTCATCATAAAGAATATCACCAAACAAAGCATCATATATCGCCATGATCCAACATCATCCATCAATTAAAATCAACGCCAAACAACTCAAACATAAACATAACCGACTCCATGAAACACGACTATGTTATGCATGTGGTACCCGTCGCTTTGTCCATAAATAGGAACACTTGGCATAAAAGCCTCGTAAGCGGCATAAAAGCCTCGTAAGCAGCATAAAAGCCCATAAATCGCCAATGCAATGTATGTGACTCGACAATAAACAACACAACACAAAAACATCATCATCGCTCATCAAAATTGGCATAAAGCCCACATCGCCATAATTTATCCAAAACAAGATAATTATATCATCGCATCACATTTGCATTATGCAAAACATCACTAATAATTCATCATCATCAAAATCATGCATTCACAAATCGGAAGCATTTATTAACAACATCTATATAATCATCATGTACAAGGACATATATCGTCGCATTACATATTAACAAGTATTCATTAATAAATACACCGTCGCAAACGCTAGGTTTATTCACACCGCATCATTATCAATTAATTCTTCCAATTCCAAAAACGGAAAAATATTCAAAACATCAATAATCGTCGCGAAAGCCATTCCTAATAACCATTAATCATAATCACCAACATCGAAATCGGATTGTCCATATGTGCCTTAAATCCACTAAAACGCAATCCGATTCAATTAAACCGTAAATTGGCCTATTTCGGGACATCTTGTAAAAACTCGTAATTTCTAAAAACTAACCTCACCACTACGTTCTACACGTCGAACATAGCTAGCATGTCAATTTTCGTTGAATTCGGAGAAACTTGCTCCGTCGTCGAATTTACTGAAATCAAAAAATCGGAACATAATCGGGTTCCAAATTTAATCGGCTAACTTATGTCCTAATTATATTTTATTAATACCAACTAGTACTATATGGAATGTGTAACACCCCTTCTAATTACCCGCGTTTTATAAATATTAATCAGAGTTTTTAATCACAAATCAAGAGGAGTCACAATTTAAATATTTCAAATCAATCAAAACAGTTGTCATGCTTTCACTGAAGAAGAAATCATTAAATAACACAGACTTAAGGTTATGTTTAACAGCGGAAATGAAACATAACAAATCCTGAATACATCATTCATAATTATTCCAGGATAATAATTCGAAACATTAACCAAAACTTTTATTTAATATCCATACGGAATCTCAATTCAAACGTTTCCCGGTGTTACATCTACGAGCACGACAACGACAGCGGTTAAACTAAAGGACTCAACTCTAAACGCTATCCTCACCAATTCCAAGCAGCTAATCACTTCGGATCTGAAATCATTAAAGTAAGGGTGAGATCTCTTTTCAATATAAAATGAATTATACGTTTTTAAATACAACAGAATAATTCGATGCGTTAGTCCATTATCAAAACACATTCACAGTTCATGTCACAAGAGCATTGTACACAATTCATTATGCAAGTAAACAATCAATGGAAATTGCAACACTGGAAACCATCCTAACATGTTACAATCCCATATGCAATGCAGACTCTATGCATGTGGTACCAAACGTGAACCTAGTTCACCCTCTGTTCCATCACACTTGGAAACAGCGGAAATCCATGATTCGCCCACAACACTGGGTCAAGAATCTAGCCTCACTACCTCTAAATCCGGGTAAGTCTATTGGCTCTGCAAGTTCATTTCCGCACAATGGGAATGAACCAATTAACAATGCTTATGCATGCATCATAAAAGCATGCAACATCATTTCACAGATTATGATATCACATAATTTACATAATGTCAATCACCAATTTATTCTATTCCATCACAATGATTATCAAAACACAACATGGTAAGCATTATTCCTCAATCAATAAATCAGACAATCCCTATCCTATCCCTGTTGTCCTTAAACGATTAACCTTTCAAAAATCGGAAGCTCGACTCTTTTTAAAATAATTTTCCCAAAATAATATTTTTCTCTTCTTAAAAGATAGTATTTTTAATTTAAGAAATAATGACGAACGGCACTTTCGAATCGAATTCTGGTTTAGAAAATATGAATTTTTGAAGTTTTAAGTATTTTGAAAAATTACACAGTGGAACCCGGTTCCTCCCTGGGAGAACCCGGTTCCCACCTTTTGAAAATAAGCTCCCCCTGGATTTTTGTATGGGGAACCTGGTTCCTCCCCACTGGGAACCGGTTCCCACGTACAATCTTGATTTTGAAATTTCCTGGGAACGGTTCCTCCCAGGAACCGGTTCCCACTTTCTGAGAATCAAATTACGCTATTTTGTGACATTTATGTATTCTTCATCACTTCCAATCATTTCCATATAACTTACAACATTAGAAACACCGTTCGACCATTATACGCTAATACAACATCATATATCATTGTTTCATCATGCACATCAATTGTTCGACACATTATTGATCTTAAATTCTATAATCCGACACAAAATAGGGTTTAATCCTACAAACCTATAATCATCTAAATCAAATTTCTTAACGTACCCAATCACCGGTTGATTCCCAAAACCCATAAGGCATTAAACCGAATGAAATCACCCTTGCATTGCGATGATCTTGACTTTCCGTTGGCTTTTCCTCTCTTCCATTCTCTTCTCGATTCTCGTGAAATGACTTTTCCAAAAGACCTTCTTTTCCTTCTTTTCCTTTTTATAATCCTTGTTTTATTCCTTTATTATTTCAAATAAAATACATAAATTAATAATTAGTAAAGAAGAGTGATTTACTCCTCACACCGCTATTTACTCTTCACACCTCCAACCCTTCTTTCTTCAATTAATCCAATTAAATCCAAAAATATTAATACCTAAGTCTTTAATTAAATAAATAATTAAATTCCTTATTATTTAATATTGAATTAAATCGGGTGTCACGAATGGAGATAATTGAAACACACGAGGCTAGAAATCAAAATTATGCGAAACATAATTATGAGAAAACAACATTTTCAACATACGGAAAAAGCATAAAGCAACAAATCCATTGCCTTCCCTACAATGGTGGGACGCACGTCCCTTTCCCCATATGCTAATGGAGGCGTGGGCCTCAGGATAAGGGGTGGCCGCCCCACATATGGAGGTGGGCGCCTCCCCCCTTAAACTCCTTCCATCCAATTCTCCTCCTTCCCTGCGCATTGTTTGTATATTCTGGTTTCATTTTTCATTCTTTTTATTTCTTGATAAGCTTTTCTATTCCATTCCCATTTCTACTTCCATTTTATAAATCACATACTACAATACTAATAACATCATACCCATAATCTCTACACCTAATTCAACTTCTCTAAACATTTTCAACAATCAACCAACCAAACCCTATAAACCAACTATCAAATTTTCCCCAAATCCAAAATACAACAATCAAACCCTAACCATATGAGATAGATAAATCAAACCCCTTACCATGGAAGCTTTGATTGATGTTGATGATTCTACAAACCCAACTTCAAGCTCTAGCTCTCCTCTTGTTCTTCTCATGGCAAAACCCTCTCATTTCCTTTATGCTTCTATTCTTGGCTTTGTTTTCCAAAATGGGAAGAAAATGAAAATGTGGTTTTATAATGTTGTTTTCTTACTAGTTATCCAAATTTCTATGTTTGGTTTTGGTATGTATGAATGGAAGGAAAATGAGGAGAAAGGTTTATAAGGGGATTTTCCTTACTAGTAAGCCAAGGGTGAAAACCAAAGTCCAACAAAATTCTCCCCACACCCCTATCTAATTATATCATTAATTCAATCAATTAAAATAATTCTGGGGAATTAAATATCGGATCCGAATAATATTTTACCGGACCGAACGGAACGTCGCCAAACATATTATCAGATATAACGATTAATATAAATATTCTCGTCGTAGAATAAATATCGATTGGAAATTCGAAAATATTAACATAATATAATATTAATAAAAATGGGTGTTACACTTTAAGTCTTAGACAACTTCTAATTGATGTTTAGAACATGTTAGGAACTTAAATTCACTTAGATTTTGCAAGGTTTGAAGATTGCAAAATTTCCCTCTTTGAACTTTGAAACTTGGAGTTTAAGAAAGAAAGAAGGAAAGCTTGATTATGATAGCTTTGGTGTGATTTGAAAATGAAGAAATGACCTTTATTTATAGGCCAAGAAATCTGAATGACAAGGCATGGCTATCATTGAGAGAGCTTTGCAACTTGCTTAAGTGGTAAGAAGGAATCTTTTGCATTTAATGCAAAAGTTACTTTCTAACCATGGTTAGAAATTTCTCTTTGATTCAATCCTCCTCTCAATCATTCAAAATTGATATTTATCAGTTATAATCTACCCCTAGTTGATGGCAAGGCTTCTAGAAGAGAGAATTATGAAAAATGACTTATAATTTTGAAGCATGAACTTGGAATTCCATCGTTTTGGAGCTCTATGTTTCAAAATCAAAAGCATAGCTAGACAAAGTTTTTTTGCAAGTTCTTGGACATTTTGGAAAGCTTGTAAGAAGGGCTACAACTTTCATGTTTTGAGTTTTTTCTGAATCCAAATGGATCTAGGTGAAAAATGGCCATGAAAGTGAGAAAAAACCATGTTTCTTAACACTTGAAATTTTTTCTAAGTTTTAGAAAAATTTCAAATCTTGACTTTTTGTTGACTTTTTCACATTTCTTTATTCTTTATGATCATGATGGATTATTTGAAATTTTTTTATGATTGAAAAAGTTTAGTCTTGAAAAGTTGACCAAAAGTCAAAGTTTGACTTTTTTGAGCAGATGAATTTTCATCAGATGGTTCAGAATTTGTCTGATGAAGAAACATGGATTTTGAAATGTTTTGAATCAAGAAATTAGGTCAAGATGTTGCATTGAATATGTTAAGATCAATCTTCAAGCAAATAGGTCATCCATTGAGCAGAAAGTCAATGATTCGCTATCTTCGATCAAAACCCTAATTGGTCGATTCATGGTAATCATGAGAAAAAGTTGGGAATATGAAGATCAAGTGTTGATGATTGATTAAGATAGACCATTTGAGGTCAGTGGAAACTCAAATCCTAATTGATCATATCTTGAATAGATGAAATTTTGAAGAAACCCTAATTTTGACTTCTAGAAGCCACACTTATCTTTTCTAGTCAGGCGTTAGTGATGCGTTGATGCATATGTAAGGTGGTATCTTAGGTCAAAATTGGGGTATGACACCCACTAGTAAGGTTTTATTATCTCAAGTAAAAAATGGTTTCTATTGCCTCAAGTGAGTAACATGCCTCCTCATATGTCTCAAGGTATCACCATGTCAAGTTTAAGCCTCATAGCTCAAGTTTGCTTAGTCAATTGCTCAGATGGTTGAAAATCAATTCTATTGGACAAAAAGTCATCCATGGTCGACATACAGTCAAACTTCATCATCTTTGGTCAACATAAAGATTTTGAAGTCACATTCATCATTTTATCAAGGGTTGATCATGATTCATCAAGATAATCTAATAATTGATCAAAAGTCAAAGTTTCTAAATTAGGGTTTTTTGATTAAAAGTCAACAAAAATTTGACGAGGCATAACTTTCACATACTTCATTAGAAATTTTACCACCAAATATCATTTTGAAGGAAATTCAATTATCTACAACTTTGTGTCTCACAAGCTTTGCGCAAAAATGCTTGGTTTGAGAAATATAAGCCAAGACATTATAGGTTCTCCTAAAAGTCAACTAAAAGTCATCTTTTTCCAAAGAAGTGTACATGAGCATGGAATTTTTAATGAAGATGAAACCAAAATGACCATTTATAGGACATATTAAGCTTTCTAAAAAGTCCAAGAACACTTCCAAATTATAAAAACTCAGCAAGTCATGGCTTGGGCAAAAATGGAAATTTTGAGGAAATGTATGAAGAAAATATTGATCAAACTTGAATTTCTTCCAAATTGGCATATATTTTTTTGATCTAAACTTCTTCCTAACACCATACATGACACCTAAGACCAGTTACACGCCAATTTTCCATTTATTTAATTTATTTTTAAATAAAATCCATTATGAAGAGTAATGTGTGCAAAGGCTTAACATCTAACATCCTTGAGGTCCAAGCAAGCCCAAACAGATGGAAATTTCATGCAAGATCTGATTGCCATGAAGATTGATAAATTTTTTAAAATATTACATTTCATTCTTCAATCAAATATTTTCCAATGAATGCAAGATATTTCTACACTTTTGTTGACCTAATTCCATTGCTCTATAAATATACAATGCATTCAGACCTTAAAGAGGATGATTCAGCAGCCAAGGAACTAGGGTTTGAAATTCCAAAACTTCAAACAGACTTGCACCATCGAGTTCATATTTGCAGCCAGTTGCAAGCAGTTTCAAGCATTCATTCTTGTTCCTGAGGTATCGTAGAGTAAGTATGGATCGAAATCCATGGCCAAATATGTTTGAATCGATCCCTTCATAAACTCAGTTTGCATCATTATTTTGATTTTCAAATTTTGCATTCTATAGTGTTTTAACTTAAACTTACATTGCTAATCGATTCCTGAGGTTCATTAGAGCAGGTTATATCCATCGTAGAATTTTTTTGATGGCTTAATAGTGAAACACCATTGTTAGCGATCATGAACTGTTGAGATTTGTATCCCTGTTTACAGACACTTTTAGGCCAAGGGGACACTACCATCAGACTCACAACCCTCGACCTATGGAGGTAGGGTCCCTCTTGTTCATTAGTTACATTTATTTTGTAGGATTCAAAGTTGATATCAGGGAAGATGACGGATCTAGGGCTCCAGCGTCCTCCGACCTCGACTCTTTTAATCAAGGACTTTTGGTTTTTATTGGGCCATTCAAACACAAGGACCCCACTTGCGCGTGTTAGATTTTTATTTGATTCACGGAATTAATTTTCACTTATATATTTATGAAGTATTATAATGAATGGATGTTGAAACAATCGGTGGAACATCATCCGATAACTATATCAATGAAGTCGCCATCGAGCGTTTTATCTACAAAGGAGAAAGGTGAGCATCGCGAAAACCTAAAAGGGATAAAACACGGTCTTGCGACGAGAGATAGGAGGAATCTATTACGAAGGAAGGTATTAGCACCCACACGCCCGTAGTACTCTACGGTATCCACTTCTATTTTCTATCTAATGGGTGTGTTTATATCTATTTATTGCTTAATTGCTAAATATGTATGCTAAAAGAGTATGCATGTGAAAGAAAATAAAATAAAGAAAACACGGAAAAGAAGGAGTATTTACAAAGTTTGCTCGATCGAGCCCCATGACAAGATGCCTACGTATTCTCGCGTGCAATGGGAAAGTCAGAGCGCCGTAGTTCGGCTCACATGTTTTGATGGGTTATGTGTTTTTTAATTATGAAAAATAATTTAAACACAATAAATAGAACCCGTAGGCAAAAAGGGTTTGCATTGGTTGGTTGTTTTTACCTTGAAAAAGGAGTTTAAACCATTATTAAGTGTTTTCTTTGTGCAAAAGAAAAACAATTTTAGTATTATTATATGCATGGATGCAAAAAAATGGAAAACAAACAAGGAAACTATCTAATGCTATCCCTAATGTCATCATACATGGATTATATCCTAAGGTCTAGGAATCACTAACTAAGGTAGAGTCGAGAGAATCCTAAAGGAACATGCAAGGTCTACCACCTAGATCTATGTATCCCAAATCACCGGCTAAAATGGAGTCGAAGATGACAAAAGGAGGAAAAGGTTTACAACCTAAGTCTATGTCCATCTCGAATCACTAACTAAAGTAAGTCGAAGGCGACAAAAGGATAAACAAACAAGTGCTTTGTGAAGCACCAAACAATGCAATGCAAAAACAAATGGCACACAAGCGTAGGCATAACCTCTGAGAACAAATGATGCGAGTTCAGCAATAAATCGAACCCCATGAATGAGTGGAAGTCGAATAGGGACTCTAGCCACTTTTATTATTGACTCGATAAAGGAAAGCAACACGATTAGTGTGTCTTTGGTAACGGACTAGAGCTGTGCGGGGGTTGGTTGCGGACCCTTTCTTAGCTTGCCCATATACCAATGACTCGATGGAGGAAATATAAAAGCGGGACTTTGCTTAATGGTACCACGTCGGGTGTCCTAACCACTCGACCTATACAAGCACAAATGTAAACACTTCTGAAAATTACCTCCCTATCGGATGGAGGATTTAAAACAAACCAAACACAATTAGCATTATTGCCCTAAGCGGGTCTTTAAATAAACCGGAGGGGTTCACGAACATGCTCCAACTACGGAAGCCCTTCATATCTCTATTCCTACTTCTCATGGCAAGGAAAGGTAAATCCTACTTCTCATGCTCTCTAGCGGTAAAGAAATGCGGTAAATAAAGTAAAATAAATACCCGACGGATATTAAATCCGAAAAGCACGCAAGCTAAGAAATACTCCGGAAAACTTCAAGTACTGCTGGCACGCAATAAGAAAATCCGGTGAGAAGTGTGCAGATGTACAAAAAGTATAACCAGAATGTGTGTCATACACATCTGAAGCGAATACACCTGTACAAGATCATAATCCAGACAATACAGATAAAGGATGTGCGTAGATGCACGGTCAAGAATGTGTGTCTATACACATTCGACGTATATCTAATAAACCTATAAAAAATATCCAAATAATACTGGACAAAGAGGCACACACATATGTGCGAGCAACAGGTATGGATTCTATACATCAAAAATCAATCAGATAACCTGCAAAAGATGGTAAAAACCAAACAGACAGATACAAAATACACACACATTTGTGTAACATCAGATCAATGGATTTTATAAATCCCAATCAATGGTATAACGCTCCGCATACCTCGCATACAAAACAGAAATGTCAGAAATAGCAATGCGGCCTTTAAATAAAGCATAAAACGGAAAAAAATGATTATTTACAAAGAAATCGGAATATCGAAACTAAATTTGGAATTTTACTTACAACACTAAGGTAACGTATACTTTCAACTATAAACAGATGGTATAAGAAATATCTTAGAGTTTCTAAAAATAAATGACATTATACTCCTAAGTCAATTATATAAAAAAAACACATCTAAATGTATTATTTAAAAACGAATTAGAATTAATTGCAAAAATATTTTAAAAAAATGTCAAAAAATGTTCTAATATCTAAAAATGTCAGAATATATTTTTATATGTTTTTTACATGTCGAAATAATCGAAATCGAAATCAAAATTGATTAGGTCACTCTCAGCCGCGATTCTGACGGCGATATATGCCGTGACGGGACATGAAGAAAAGAATGCGCCACTCGAAATTTCTTGGAGAACTTGAATCCAACATTATTGACGGAGATCGTCGCGTCTTTTTCGATTCGGACTCGGAAAAACTCCATAGCCATTACTACGCTCTTGAAGGTGGCGAGGTCCGCCCAGTTTCGTTCTTACCAAAAGCAATTGAACACTTGTCGAAGATGACAAAAGATTCGATCTTGAGCGGATCTTGTCATAAGGATCCTTTCTCGATGCAAGGAAGAAGAGGTAAGCGTATTGCGAGGTGAGGCGAGTTTCAAGGAGACGAAAGAGTGAGGGTTATCAGCGGATAGAGAAGAAGATTCAAAGTAGCCTTGAGCAGAACCTCAATGAAAGAAAAACAGAACGAGAATCCAGCAATTTCAAAGAACTTCAGAAGGATTTCGGTTATGGTGTTGAAGATTGGTTATGGGGGTGAGCAGTGTTGATGGGAAAAAGGAGAGGATGAAAGCGGTGTATTCGATTCTGGCGGGTGAGAAAAGAAAATGATTGGTGAATGTTGTGAGGAGAGAAAAGAAGTCGGTGGTTAGCGTCGTGGCGGTGAGGAGTGACCGGGAGAAGAGTGGCGATATTGTGGTGTTGTGTGAAAAAAGAAGAGGGGCGGGATCGGTTGGTCAAGATGGAAGTTTGTTGTGATGAAGAATGGGCTGCTTTGTCAAGAATGGGAGGGTTATCTTTGTGGTTTTTTTGTTTTCTTTGATTTTGGTTGGAGAGAAGAGATAGAGGGTGGTGATGGAGAAAGATGATTATGATTTTAGTTAAAGGTCGGTGAGAGTAGAAAGAAGAATCACCGTGAGGATATGTGAAAAGTCGGTATGAGGAGACGGGTTGAGAGAGAGAGGAAAAAAGGTGTTTTGTCAAGAAGAATGGAGAAGGAGGTTGGGGATTGTTATGTGGTTGTTATGAGTGTTTGTTAGCATCCGAAAAAGAAAAAAAAGTGTGGTTTGTTAGGATGAAGGAGAAAAGGTGGTGTAACAAGATGGCTTTGGGGTGAGAGCAAAGTGATGGTCGGTATGCTTGATGTTATAATTACGCCAACTTTTATCCCTTTCCATAACTTTCTTAGCCAAATATAAAAAGAAGAATTCATACATGCCTTCCTCGCATACATCCCTTTAGCACTCGGATAATCGAAAAATCAAACTCTTCAGGAAAATGTCCAAAGATCAAAGTCGGAGAACCAACTTTAGCGAACAATTTTCATGTTGAACATTTTTCGAAACGGAGCATGTAGCATGCCTTAAATCGGCTCTGAGGTTTAGAAAAAGTAATTACTAAAAAGTCAGCAATATCGGTAAAAATTTGCCGAATATTTTTCATGTACTTTAAAGCCTTATAAATCTCTCGATACTCGACCAAACGATGTAAACTCGGTACCATCGGAAAGAACACGCGTGATAGAACAACTTTGTAGTTCGACAAAAATCCGGACGAAGCCTAAATCACGGAGAAAAAAGTGTTTGAAGTTTGTCGTATGACTGTTCGATGAAATGCCTGGCCTGGCTGGGCAAGTCTTGCACATAACATGTAGCAATTTACCAACCGAATCATCAATTCGGTACACCGTATTTTCCGCTCCGGCGTCCGAAAAAGTTTCTAAACGAAACCTGTAGAGTTCATGAAAAACTCCAATTTTCCTGTTCGAAGTTTTTCCGTGCGGCGATCGAATTGACGGGAAAACAGCTCCGAACATGTCCACAAAAACTGTTCGAATCTTACAAACATAATGAATTCTTATTTTCCGAGCTTTATAACTTCCGATCCGAGTCGAATGAATTCAACTCCTTCAACAAATTTTAGATTGCCGTGAGATGAACAACTTGCAGTTGAACACTTTTTAATTTGGAGCCGGGAATTATGACAAAATCGACCACAAGCATCGACGAGCATAGAAACAAAGCAGTTCAAAATATTTCTAAGTGTTGAATTTTGAGAGTGATAAACCGTAACTTCCGAGCTCCGTAATTTTTGATCCGATTCCCGAATGGATTCGATTTCTTCAGCAAAGTTGTAGATTGCCACTAAATGAACAACTTTGATTTTGAACTCGACTCGAATCGATGCCTCGAAACACGTGTAAAATGTCTCCGAAGTCGAGCGCTTGAGCATGTTAAAAACACTTAAAATTTTACTAAGTGTAAAACTTCAAAAGTTATGAACTTCAAATTTCGGAGCTGTATAACTCAAAATTCGGGCATTTCTGGAAAAATCTTCACAAGGACAAAGTCGAAGTAAGAAATGCGGTCTTTCCAACACTATCAATTTGCAAACTTCTGACCACAGACGGGCAAGATACGGATACGACAACATGGCTCCGTGAACACAAAGTACTTAAAACTTAGAAAACATTTCTAAGTCTAAGATTACTTAAAATGCAAGAAACCTCATTTTCACCCGATTCTTCCGATTTTTCTCAACAAATGATGGCATTTTCTCAAATGTCGACTTTTGACAATAATTTTGACCGAAATTCCGCCGGTCAAACTTTGACTTTTGTTGACTTTTTGATACATGCATAAATATCATTTTATCCGTCCATTCTTGATTTTCTAATGAATCGCGGATCGATAAGTCGTATGTAGATACTTTAAGACTCACGAAAGCCATAGAGTCAATTCGGGCTCAAATATTGACCACCACTGCTGTAGCTCGAAACTGTAATCAATATTAACCTCATAGGCGATCAAAACACCAAAACCTCAACTCGCGAGATAATAATCAGAAGCTTCTGGACACGCATATCTTGCGTATTGAGATGTCGCTCGAAACAACGATACTTCTGATATTCGACTTTGGAACCAAACCTCTTCTTCAGAATTACAGAGGTTCATACGATTGAAACATCTCGAACCCATGGTCAATGCATGAATGATATGCGATGCACCTATTGATTAAGTGTCAACCAATTATTTATTAATAAAGCGAAGAGGCGAATTTTGGGGTGCAACGGATGTAACGCCACCCGGGGCAAGACATGCGCATAGTCCCTTAGGTCTTGGGTTTCACATATGCAATTGGAAGTGTGGTTTAGACACCACCGGATGGCATGGTGGTTGGCTTTTGGCTCAATAACCTTTAGGTCTTGGGTTCAACATTTTGGGGGCCTAATCTATTTTTAACACATGGTTTCTTTGCATTTTCTTATTTCTTAATTTTCGAACTTATTTTAAATTGTTTTCATAAATTATTTTCACTATTATAAAAAACTTAAAAAAATATATTTATATTTATTTTAGATTTAGGTTTAAAAAACTTAAAAAAATATATTTATTTTAGATTTAGGGTTTAGAACACATATGTTTCCATTCAAATATTTTCCTCTTATTAATTCATGCTTTATTCTCATTTAAGTTCTAGAAATCAATGTTTAGGTCGCTCAAACGTAGAGAAACCATTAGCAAAGACGCTTACGAATAAAATCATCATAGTCCCTTCGATATAAAGATCATAGTCCCTTGATGACCCTCGATTTTTGCCTACGAATATATGACCTCGTCCCTCGGTTGTTGCCTACGAATAACTGATGATAGTCCCTTCGAAATGCGAAGGTATCCTTACAATGTTTCCTTCAAATGACCATACGATGACCCTACGCCTGTCCCTTCACATCCAACGGATAAAGCTACCTGCCAACTAATGGTATGGATAGAGATATCCTACGTTCCTCCAATCAAAATAATTTTCATACCTCACACTCTTTTCAAAAATATTTTTCAAACAAACACTTTGTATACATTCCAGCGAGAATCATTACAAAGTTACCTTTTTTTCAAAACAAATATTTCCAAACACTTCGTATACATTATTGACGGTGATACAAGAATCATTACGAAGTCAAAGCAAAAAATACTTTTCAAATACTTTTCAAATCACACACACACACACACACAAAGCTAGTTTTCAAGAAGTGAGCTAAGCAATTAAGAGCCGTAGATAACTACGGATGGAAAGGGTTCTAATACCTTCCCTTTTCATAATTACCTCCGTACTCGAATCTATCAAAGGTATTTCCGTTCTTTTAAATTTTTCATTTATTGGATAAAATAAAAGTCATTGGCGACTCTTGCTATCCAACATTGCGATAAAGCATAAAACAAACAAGTCAGTTCTCCCACCGTGTTACATGTGTTTTCCTTGGTTGTCTTGCATGGAGGGTGTGAAGCTTTGTATGTCTTGCATCCTAACAAGGAATCATGGAAAGACGAACAATGTTTAGCGCTTCTTCAGTTGGAATACTTTCGTTAGTGGCCCTTTTATATGTTGCGTCTTATGATGTAATATCATTGAGTGATATTTTGAAAAATTAAGCCCCTTAATGACATTTTCACACGCTTTTAGTTGCTATAAATTATTTAGCAAACAGACCCCTTGCTCTCTTCTCAAACATTCATATACATCCCATCCTCTTGAATAACCATTGACTAGCTTCAGTTCAGAGATTTTTTTAACTAGATTCATGGTTCTTATTTCTATAGGTGATTATTAAGCATGGCGGATTAAAGCGATGTCATGACATTCATTGGGACATTATGATCAGTTGACTTCAGACTTGTCTTGTCCATCTGCGAATTCTTGCTCATTAATTATTTGACTTTCACACATGTGATATGATTTGTATCTAGAGGTACCCATAAATAACAATTGTGTTTGTTCCATATAACTTTCATAGTAACTTCCCCATTCTTGTTTGTAATGATACATTCAGCTTTTGTGAAGTTCACATTAAATCCTTGATCACATAGTTGACTTATGTTGATCAGGTTGGAAGTTAGCCTTTTGACAAGTAATACACCTTCAATGTTAGGAAACTTAGCACTGTGTATCTTTCCTATTCCCTTTAGTTCATCCTTTATTCCATCTCCAAAGTTGACATAACTAGTTGGATGGTCTTGAAAATTACCAATAAGATTTGGTTTCCTTTCTTATGCCTTGAGCATCCACTTGTCAAAATACCGATCTTACGTGGTCTTCCTTTGTTGGATTCGTGTGAGCCAAGAAACATGAGACATTTGAGAAGATTCTGTAGAAGACTCCATTGTGTCATTGTACCCTAGTCCACTCATGTCTCTTACTACTCTTCTAGCTTGAAGTATCTTATCACAGTGTCTCAGATCCACTGTTTAGCATCTTGGTGATTTGGTCATCTGATCAAGGTCACACTTTAGCACAGTTACTTCACTTTCCAGCTTCTTGATTATCTCTAGATGCTCTTTCTTTATGTCTTGCAGTTGTATTATGAGCTTCTTATGCTTCTCATTCTCCTGGCATACTTCAACACTTTTGATGCATAATTCTTTGTATGTAGCAACAAGTTCCTCAAAGGTCAGTTCTTCATCACATAAATCTCCATCAAAAATATATGTACAAGTCAGAGCTGTTACATGTTTGGCCGCTTCCTCTTGCACTTCATCTTCAGAATCCTCATCATACCATATTACATTCATTCCTTTTCCTTGTCTTTTGAGATAGGTTGGGCTGTCCCATTTGATGTGCCCAAATCCTCCATATTCATAGCACCTTAGTTCTCTACCTTGAGTAGGTCTTTCTCCAGCTTTTGCTTTCTTCCCATAATTACTTGTCCTACTGATGTCATATGGGATGCTCCGGACATTTGGTCTTGAGCTACCGTTCATTATTTTCAGAACTTTATTGAATTGTCTCCCTAGCATGACTATGGTATTTGACAATCCTTCCCCAGTATTCAGATCATATTCCTCACTTTTCTCTTCAGTGATGGACTTGAATGCTATACTTTTGGACTTCTTCTCAGACCTCTCATTAATACTCATCTCAAATGTTTGGAGTGAACCCACAAGTTCATCCACTTTCATGTTGTTGATATCGAGCTTCTTCAATAGTTGTTACATTCATATCAAATCTCTTGGGTAGAGATCTGAGCATCTTCCTTACCAACTTTTCTTCTGGTATCTTTTCTCCCAAGGCACTACAAGCACCAACTATTTCAAGAACATTTGTACGAAATTCTTAAATTCTTTCCTCTTCCTTCATTCTCAGGTTATCAAACTTAGATGTGAGCGGTTGTAGTTTGATATTTTAACCTTGGAGGTCCTTCATGAGTAGTATCAGTATTTCCCAAGAATCCTTGGCCACTTCACAGTATTGATTAATTTAAATATGTTCCTATCAACTCCACCAAATATAGCATTCAATGACATTGAATTTGCAAAACTAGTTCTTCATCATCTTCCTTTGACCAATTTTCTTGAGGCTTTAGCTCACGATGGGTTGATTATCGACTCAATTATGACAAGATGAGTCCATTCTTTTAGAATAGCTTTCCAATCCATGTTGTCCAAGGACTTTATGTATGCTTCCATCCAAGGGCTTCCATAGATCATAGTTAGAACCATCCGAATGGGTTGTCTATTCAATAATACCGCCTCCTTGTCCATGTTGCGAGAAAATATCTTCCTAGATCTCACCTAGAGATAGGCGGGATGCTGCTTTCGAGATACCAATTGAAATTCTGGTATTAGATATGAGATGTCGAAGGTAATGTCATGAAACTAATATCTGCTATGAACACAGCTAAATAGAACAAAATTTAAAGGGTGCAGAAAGACAATAAAAACACAGAGAGTTGTTAAACCAGTTCTGTTCTAACCAACCAACTTATGGAGGCTTCAGATCCAGGGATGAAGTTCACTATCAGTAGTATTAATTCGGAGCTAAACCTTCCATGTTTACACCTCCTCACTTAATAAAAGTACCCAATGACCCTTCTACCTAAGATACCACACTTAGATATTAGAACCTCCACTCATTCCCTCAATATCACACACCGTGACACTCAACAAAACTGTAAGTTCCTCACGCACCCCAAAATTTACCCTACCACCTCAATTTGATTGCTTATATAGATTTGGTTGTTTTTTGGTTATTATCTGAGTATCGAGTTTGTGTCCAAATTCAAAAAATTTATCAATTATTTGTGGTTTAGGAGTTAAAGCATGAAGAATATTATTTCATGGCATCGACACTTGTGAATTCAATTGAAGATTTTGAGTTTGATGTTCTGAGTTTTAGCAAGAAGTTGGTTATTTGACAAGATTCATTAGAAAAATCAGAACTTTTGTTACTTCTAATGGCTAGAACATCCAATGGCTAGAACTTCTAATGGCTAGAAATTCTAATGACTAGAACTTCTAATGACTAGAACTTCTAATGGAAAGAACTTCCAATGGCTAGAACTTCTAATGGCTAGAACTTCTAATGGTTAGAATTTCTAATGGCTAGAACTTCTAATGGCTACGACTTCTAATGGCTAGAACTTCTAATGGCTAGAACTTCTAATGGCTAGAACTTCTAATGGGTAGAACTTCTTATGGCTAGAACTTCTAATGGTTAGAACTTCTAACGACAAGAACTTCGGCGGAACTTCGGGCTAGAACTTCGACGACGAACTTCGACGACCGAACTTTTGATGGCTAGAACTTACATTGGCGAACTTCAAAATTCAAGTACACCAACTCAAATGTTTGTATTAAAAATTCATTCAAGAATCCAAATTCTTACTTAATTAGCAATAAACATTCAATTTTGGATTCAAGACCTCAAGATTACACCAATATCTTTATTGAGTATTACCAACATCTCAAGCTTCTAATGATAATTTCAAGCTACATTGTTTATGTCACAAGAAGAATAGTTACAAGAAGAATGCATATTTAAAGAAAACTACAAGTTTCCATAAACTTAACTTTCAAGGTTTATCATAATTCAAATTCTACGGAATACATTACAAGAGTACAAGTCCTAACGACTAAGCTTTTGCAATGTAAAATGGAACTCCTAATCTAATAATCCTAATTCTATGGCTTCTAAGAGGATGCTTCCTTTGCTTCGTCATGATGAATCTTCCATCTTCAAGACTTTTTTCTTCTACCTTGATTTTCCTTCTTCATTATTTCCACAACATTATTTACTCATGAAACATGAAAAGAAAAGAATGGTTAACAATCAAAACATGAACAGAAAATTTCAAAGAGCTTTCTACATAAGAGTTATACAATTCATCATTAGGGGTTAGAGGCAAGAATCAGGTACAAGGTTTCTATATCATGGGTAAATATTCAAGGCCTCGGTTAAAATCAATTTCATCCTCCATTGGTCCATCACCTCTACTGCAAATCAGAAAATAAATCAAGTTCACAGAGGAGGTGGAAAAAGAAAAAAGCAACAAGTACATTTTAGTGTGAAATCATAGTAGACAAGTGACAAATCCAGCAAACAACATATCAGAAAACAGAGGGGTTTACACCAGCAAGTAAATTAAAATCAGAAAATTCATATGGCCCGAGTACAAAAAATCAGAGTCCATCAACAAAAACCTAGTTCTGACAGTATAAAGCCAATCATTGGCACCGAAAGAGAGGGGGTGACAGAATCAGAAAAACCTGGCAAAGTTGCGCTAAAACCCTAAGCTTAAACCAAAAATCGCTTCATCCTTCCAAAACAAAAAAAAGGCAATAATTCATACAGAAAATACAAACATCCACTGATAACAACCACAAACACATGGAAAGCCAACAAGAACAACAAACAACAGAAAACATTAACCCTAAACTAATCATCATTGTCCCATAACCCTAGCCCTTTGGAATAGAGAAAGATAAAGAGGAAAATAGTTTCGGAAAGACCTCACCAGGGGGGGTTGCGAATCAAATCGCCCTCTGCCGCCTCTGTAAAATCGTCCTCCGCGTGAGAAACTCTGTTATCGCCTTGGAAAGCTTGACTTCAGCATCTCAGATCCAAGATTCTCATCACCGTCTCTGATTTTGGCCATCAGAGCAGTTAGGGTTCCAAAGTCCCTTTTAGATCTACTCAAATTGACACAGTTTCTGCAGAAATAACAACAGATTAAGAGAGAGCACAAAGAGACGATTCAGAATATGCAAAAAAATAGGATCAGAGTGACTCCGCCGTCTGCTACCGCCATCATCGCCATGAAGCGATTTTCGGCGCGGCCAAATCCCCATCGCTTGCGAGGAACTTTAGAGAGAGGTGAGAGCTTATGATGATAGAGAGAGACAAAGAGAGAGAGAGAGAGAGAGAGAGAGAGAAAGAGAGAGATTTCCGTTATGAGTGATTAGGTTTAAGTTTTGCTTTGTTTTTGCTAATTAACCTTGCTTTATTTTCTTAATCTGGTGGTGACACTTGTCACAATTTTTTAATTATTTCTCTTATAATCCAATGTTGTATGCCCATGAGCCATATGGTGCGTCTCACTCTCTCAAGCTCCTGATCAACATCAAGCCTCACCATCACCATCGGATCATCGTCCTCCTCATCATTTCCAGATCTAATGTGCCCGGATGGAAGCTCGTGGTGGAACTCCTAAAGTTGTCCACACTAGATCATGCGGAGTTGGGCTTGGTCTTGTTGGGCCAAGGACATAATGCTTTCTCACACCCCCTGAATTGCTCCAAAATTCAAGCCCATTCTAAACACTTTTCTTTTTAATTGCTTAATATAGTTATGCAAATAATTTATTTTGGGGTTGATGTATTTAATAATAATTAGTTTATGATAGTTTTTATTTGAAAATTTATCGATTAAATTATTAATTGATTTTTTATCAAATAAAAAAAAATAACTTTAATAATTATTTAAAATTTTAATTGTGTTGTGTGATAATTACTTATTTACTCTTGCATGCTTATACGATTTATTCATCATTGTACACTTCACACACAATTAATATAAAGCAACTCTGATTTCTCTTTTGATTGGCTCATCGCCAATAAGGGTCTCATAGTTGGGGATGGGTATGGCCATCCTCACAAGGTTAATCGAAGCCCTTATTGCTTTGATTAATCATAACCCGAATAAATTTTGGTTCATATACCAATTGTTCATGCACAAGGGTCTCATAGTTGGGGATAAGAGCACCTATCCTCACGAGGTTAATTAAGTCCATATACTTGATTAATCATAACCCGATTCCATTTCTCATTTCCTCGTGTACCAAACCTCAAAACACTTTCATAAATAAAAATCATAAAACCTCGATCAATCGTCGAGTTTCTTTTCAAAACATTTTCATAAATAAATACTCCACTTCTCTCTCTTCCTAAGCGTATGGTAGTGGTCTGTTTGACCCTCGATTAAATGCGTTTGGTTTCTTAAATGAATCTAATAAAGCAAACTTTGTTTTTGCCTCACCTTTTTTTAATAAAACTTTTGGGTAGAAAAACATGATCAGGATATTTATGTCCAGTCATTCGAGTACTTGAGGCGTTAGCCGTTGAGCGCTATGGTCGATGCTCGTCTCCCGGATAATAAATAACTCAACTCACTCAACTCTTTTTCGTTCATATGCCACCATCAAAGCTCTTTTCTTACAATGAGCCTGTGATAGCCATTTCAAATATGAACAATGACTTAGCTTTTCAAACAAACTAAATAAGTCAAAGTTCAAACATTTGAAATGTCTAAATGCACGATTTTTCTTATAAAATCAACACAACCAACTTAAACATTTTCAAGAAGAACTACGAGTTTGGCGTTCCAATTGCATGGGAATACGTAGGCACAAGGTTTTGAAACCGCGGAAAACTCAAAATAATAATAAAAAAACCCTTTTCTTCTATCTTATTTATTGATCATAACTTAGAAGATAGTGAATATACACACACACTTAGAACTAAGCGGGTCCCATCAGTACGATAGATTTGAGGGTGCTAATCGTTCCATAACCGACTCCCAAAATCATATCTTTTGGTCACGTAGACCACCTTATCCGTTACTCGTGGGTTTTATCTATATTTCCCGTTCTTTTAGAAAAAATAAAATTAGTTTGCGACTTCATTGTTTTAAAATAATCGATGAAAAAACCAGTCATCACAGTTGGTGACTCCATTGGGGAGAATTGATTAAGCGTGTCAACCCTAGTTTAGCTCTTCGTATGTGTGTTTATTTTTGCTTTCTTCTTATAACTCTATTTTATGTTTATAATTTAGTTATTTATTTCCTATTGCTTTAATTATTACCTTGTTAATATATTATCTTGTGTGGGACAGATGGATGGGATTTTAGGAAAAGCCCACTACCAAGGCTATAGAACACATAAATTAGAGTGTTTGCGTAGTATTGATTTACTCGATGGGAATGTCTTGTAAGTTGGTGCGAAGATCACACCTAGGGGAGGTTCTTTCGAAGACATTTTCGTCGATTCCAAGTTGTTTTTTGCGTTGAAAATAATGTTGTTAGAAGGGATTTCCCCTGGTTTAATCTTTAAGGAAACCTAACCGTTGGGCCTTAAAAATACTCAAATGAGACGTTCTTGGATATATCATCTAATCACAAATATATTTATGGTGAAAATGATATAGCCACGTTGGGATCAATGATTTTGAGTATCTCGTTTAGATCCTTGTGTCGAGGGTTACGTTTATTAGATCGTTAGACCTGCTTTGTCTACTCGGGATAATACATAATCCTCCCTCAAACCCATATTCTCTCGAATAAAATATTGCAACCTTGCAAGTACCAATTGCGATGGACTCCAATATTATAATTTGTGTTTGTTGTATAAAAAAAAACCTAAGAGCCATCCTGGGTGGAATTGTTGGGTAGATGTCGAAACCATGTCCGACCGTCCTTTTTTAAAACCCCTGACTGTTTAACTTTACATATGATTTTGAGAATAACATCCATATGATCGCATCACGTCACATTCTTACATGCATTACCATTACATTGCATTTGTATTCTTTCATACATTATCATGCATTTCATCTTCATCAGAAAAACTCATTTCATCTCTTTTGTCCAGAAAAGATCAAACTGATTACTCGACACGCGTCCAGAACTCTAAGGATGTCTCAGAGGGCTATAGACGAGCTTCAACGTGGTCAGGAACTATTGAAGGCCGAAGTTAATTATTTGAAAAATCATATGAGTCTGGTCCTAGATCTCTTGCAAGTTTTGTTGAAGAGAGATGCAACCTGCACCAATTCTAGTAAACTTGGTTACCACTCATAAATCGATGTCTCAATGGGTCAAGGACATCCACATGTAACAAACTATCAATGCATAATTCTCCTACTAGGCGTCATCATCGGCTTTCACCTTCAAGATTCTCGACAACACCCATTACTTACTCCCGCCAAAGAAGGGAATCAAATCGACATATTAATCCGCATTATCGTCGATATACTCCACGGATATTGGTCAATCTCAATATCATATTCTCGATTATTTACTTACCTAATTGATTGGTGTTGTGATACCAAGGAGTTGAAGCCATGGCTAGGGAGTGCCAAAGCTTGGTTTAATGAGAGAGCAGTTGATTTTCATGTTGACTCTGCGGGACTTAGGCGATAATTGTTTTTCCTTCAAATGCAAGTTTCAAGAGATAATTGATGACAAGATTACATCTTTCAAACATAATGGCTCAAGCTTAGACCTTCTGGTTGCAAATTCTTATTATAGCAATCTTGAGGGGCTTCCAAAACTCATTGGGACAATTGCTTACCAAGAGGGAGTTGAGACTCTGAAGAATAATGTTGGCGATGAAGTAGACCAAATGATCACTTCAGAAAATTTGGTCTCCTTCAGCAAAGATATCCCAAGTTCTAGCAAAGGGTAGTCGTTCGTAGCATCGACTCATTTTAAATCCATTTCCATCTTTCAAGCCTCTGCATCAGCAACCTTTGTCTTATCTTCCTCAACTTTAGAATCGGAATTCCCAAAATCAAACGGTGCCTCGGAATAATCTGGAAAGAAGGAATGCTCCTCTTGATCCAATTCCAGTGGCTTACAGTCAACTTCTTCCATATCTGATTCAAAGTTAAATGCGTGGTCCCTAAATTTCTTAACCCACCAAAGTTATTCCCACTTGTTTATGATCATAGCATGATGATGGATACCATGATGGAACACTAGGCCACTCAAGAAAGGATTGCAATCCTTACAAAGCCAAAGTTCAGCAGTTGAGCGACCATAAATACTTGACTATTCAAGGAGAATCTATTTATGAATGGCAACCTCATACTCAAGTAAGCACCAAGACTACTAAAATTCATCTGAATCAACAAGTAAAGACGGAGCCCAAGTCTCCCCAATAATGGCAGTCTTTTATTTCTTTACTACATTTTCATTTGTATCTTGTTTAATTGATTAAACTTTGTTTGCATGTAGAAACTTGTTTTTAATCTTAATGCAGGTATGTTTGTCTTGAAGTAATCCATTCGTTTTCACTCAATTCAATCGTTATCACTCTTTATTTGATTTGCGAGCATTTTGATACCAACGTTACCAAATCTTTTGCCTAGGTAAAGATTGGAAGGGAGGATGACGATAGTTGAAAAACGCCAGGTCTCTAGTCATATGCTTTCGAGTAAAAAACCTTGCTGAATATATACATGATTTGTTTGAAATCCCCAAACACCGGAGTTATAAGGAAGATAAACCCTCGTTAACCCCTTCAAGCATTGAAGTAGGAGTTTCTTTTCTATTCAGAAAAAACCCTCACATTTTTAACCCTTTGGGTTGGTAGTGTTCAGTTAATCTGATCGATCATTGAGAACTCATCAAAAGTGTGCATCTAAGGATACAAAAATGGTTATCCCCCAAAAGGTTGAGGAAGGTCAGAACCACAATAGTCAACCTTCATCTAACAATAATGTGCATCATAAGAGCATGATACCACATGGGTATCTCTCGCACATCAGAAGGTCAATAGATGACGATACAATAACAGTTATCCCTCATCTACCAAAGACTCAGACAATCACAAATACTTCCAACAAATCGAAGACAGTGTAAACATCCACGACTTATTCAAAAAAGGAATGATTTATAAGAAAGAGACAAAAAGCACCTAAGTGTAATTTAGTGTTAAGTCGCTTAGGTAAAAGTCGGGAAAAATTTAGGGAAAGCAAAAGAAACTCCCAAAATTCATTATCAAAGAAAAATTCTCAACAAAGAACAAGTTGTGTGGTCAAATACCAAAAGCAAAAAGTGAGTGAGTTTCGTGTCTAAGAAACCTCATATTGGTTCCTCAACCATCATACGCCTCTCGAGAGATGAGTGCTCGTATTAGGATAATTGAACTTAGGCTGAAGAACATCATGGAGAATGGGGGCACCAAATATTTTGAGCCTTAAAATCCTTTTTCTAAAAACCTATGAACCAAGCCACGTTACAACGCTCAAAAGTCCTAATTGAAGCATGGGTTAATTCAAAAGCATACGACGAAGAGATTGCGTTTACCTGACTCCTAAAAGTGCGTGCTACGTATTTGATTTGGTATCATATGCTTGTCTTATCTTTCATAAAGAAAAAGTTTTCAACGCTTCACTCTAAAAATGTTTCGCTCCCAAAAAAAAGTCATAATGTTTTTCATACAAAACTTCAAGCGCATAAATGTTGCATTATAATTGTCATAATAAACATTCTTCTACATGTAAAAAAATTATTTGAAATTAAAAGTTCTCATAATGAACATCGGTGAAGAGTTTAACTTTGTCCAAGAAGAAACTTGATTATTTTGTTGAGTTAGCGATTATTTGTATCAAGGGGCAGGACGTTTAAAGACTCTGTTGAGCATATCATAAGTTGTTTTCTCAAGATTCTGTTAACTTGGGGGCAATAAAGTCAAAATTCAGTTTCTCAAATTTTAGCCAATTTGGGGCAGGTCCTTAAAGAGCAATCAACGGGTGATTCGGTCCTTCTCAAAGAACAATAAGCAGATGATTTGTTCCTTCTCAAATAGCGGTTAGCTTGGGACAACCGTCATTTCATGATTCAGTCAACTTGAAGCAATTACTTCGAGACGTGGAAGTCTCTCTAAAGTTATTTACATTGGGGCATTTCGAACTAACCGTTCAGTTCCAATCAATCCGAGACAATTACTTGGAGACATTGAAGCCTTCAAAAAGCTCTTGTCTCATCAAATTAGTTGCTCATATACAGTTGATCCGAAGCAGTTATTTCGAGACGGTGAAGTCTCAATTATTTGGAGCGAGTATTCGTTTCTAGAATCGATCAGTCTGAAGCAATTACTTGAGGCGTCAGAGTCTCAAGGCTAATGCAGAGGCAGGTTGTCCATGTTTGCAACGTACGCTACTCTGAGATTCAGTAAATCTAAGGAGTTATTTCAAGGTGTTGAAGCATCTCTAAAGCTTATGTCAAAGCATGATATTCCCATATCAAAATAACCAGTTCCTTCAAAATACTAACGATCAATAGAGTATTGCTTTAGAATACATGGTATTGGGGCCTTCATTTTAGGGAAGTTTCTTCTTGAAGGTAAAAGCAGTGGGGCATGTTGAGAGTTTGAAGTTGAGATGTCTCTTAAGTGCAAAATCTAATTTAGTTGCATTCTCCCTCTTGAGGCACTCCCTAATCATCATTATCGATCAATTCGAAGTTTGCTATTCTTCTTTCAAAATTAGCATTGACCTTCTAGCGACAATTCGATATTTAGAATTTGGTCGATCGTCTTATTGTGCCATTTTCTTCTCTCTCCGATCCAGTGATGTCGAATTAAGTTTGATATCCAAAGCATTACCTAGTGTATTCATGCATGCATGTATTCATGCATAACTTATTCAATCATGCATTTATATTTATATAAACCCCAAGACATGGGGTGTTTCAAGATCAGCTAGTTGTTTTCCTCAGCAAAATCAGACTTTGAAGATTATTTCTCGAATGACAGACTTAGTTCTTCCGGCCACAAGTTTGAAGGTTTGTTCGAAAATTGATCTATAACAGTGATGATTCTCAAATTGAACCTCCTCAGAGGTGATTGAGCTTCCCCAAGTGAACTCTTGTATCAACGAAATTTCTTACTCGGGTTTTCCCCAGTGATTTTTCTTTATAGAGTTTCTTTTGAAGTACCCCAATGCAAGCTTCAAAGACTTCTCAAATGACAATTTAGTTCTTCTCACCAGTGCAAGTTGAATGCTTATTCAAATTAAGTTGGCAGTGGTGTCAACTCTCAAGCTAAGTCTCTTCCCCAGAGAAGTGATTAATCATCCCCAGTGAACTCTTGTGTCAACAGAATTTTCCACTTGATTTCCCGGTGATGTTCCCCACAAAGTTATCTTTAGAAGTTTTCTCCATTGAAGCCTTCCTCAACAAGGATTACTATTGCGATATCCTCGGTGTTGTTATTCTCAACCAAGATACATTGATTCTTGCATATAACAATCTCGGTAAGTCTTAAGGTGGCATAATCCTCTATGGATCCAATTTTTGAGGTGTTCTCGGTTAATCCCTGTGAATCTCTAGTGTGTTTATTTCCCCGTGCATTCCTTGCTTATTCAACAAAATATGCATCTACCATGTCGGATGGTTAAAGATTTGAAAATCATTTGCAACGTCAAATTGTTTGAGCGTGGCGATATATGTTATCAGCGTTGACGACACATGCAAATGGAAAATTTATCCACGGTAGAAGTGATTATTCCCTCGGATGATGTGGAACTTGATTCCTTTCTCCCCAATGGAGTTATCTCTTGCTTATTGCAATTCACTATCGGCTCATGACTACAGATGATGATTTGTCAACATTAAAATTGTTCAACATATCTATATATATTACGACCTTCTATCATCAAGATGTCGACATGGCTTGTTGGAATATTCATATCGGATCTATATGCTAAACATGAATTATTTTATCCCCAGAGTCCACTTTCGATCTTGAAGTTACCGACATGTTCTCTTTGCACCCAATAAGTCAGACTTGGGGTATTCTGTGGATCATCATAATTGTTATCTTTCCTTCTACAAGGATTACTGTGGAGCCTTTCAAGTGGCAGATTAACGTTCAGATTTTCTTATGCATTATCTTCATGACGCCTTTAGATTTTGTTCTTCCAAACTGTATAGGGAATTCAATTTGATACCCTTTGCATTAAAACAAAAATCATACATATCATATCGTGCATATCATACCCGTGCATTATCTTCGGCTAGTTCTTTGTTGCAGGTTTTTCCCAACTGAAACTATAAATATCCTCATGAGGATCAAAGTTGAAGGAATATTTCTCAGACAACAGAATTATCCTATTTTCTCCAGCACAAGTGGTATACTTGTATGGATCTTAACAACTGATGGTTTCTCAAATCGAGATTTCTTCCCCAACAAAACAATTGTCTTTTCTTCCAAGTGGACACTAATTGTCAGCAAAATCATTAAGCGGGAATCTAGCGATGTTTTCCACGGTTTTCTTATCGAATCTCCTTAGCGAGGTTTCGTTTACTTGCAAGTGAGTCTCCTTGGGAAGGGTTACGACAATATATTTATGGTATTTTCAAGGTTCTTTCGAGGCGAGAATCTTCCGACAAATTTTAGCGGCGGTGACTTCTACAAATTTGTTTCTTTGAGATGTTCTCGACAAACTATGCCAAACTTATGGTGTGTTTATTTGCGATCGGTCCTCGATTATTGACGGATAAATATCCAACAAGTAGGATGTTTATTCAATCTCGGATATTTCACCAACTCGAAAGTTGATGCGCATCCATTGGCTACAGCATTATGGGGACCAAGTCTTTGAATCGATCCTTCTATCATCGGT
Organism: Vicia sativa; assembly: GCA_021764765.1. NCBI lineage: Eukaryota > Viridiplantae > Streptophyta > Magnoliopsida > Fabales > Fabaceae > Vicia > Vicia sativa. The sequence goes on from CM038794.1 coordinate 151,540,185, forward strand.
AAAGCTATCTGCCTACAGATTGAAGATCTTGTCAACTTGGAAGTTTTTCAACGTGTCATTACATGTTCAGTAAGATCTCTCATTTGTAGAAACTTCGGAAACAAATATTTACCGACTTCATAAACATCTATATCACACCAGGGTGTTGGATATGATTTGTTTATCCCCAGAGAAGTGTATTCTCGGGTTGGGCTACTTAATTTGTTCTGTTGGTAACTCGAAAGTTACATGGTTATGACATTCAAAATGTCGTGGCTCATTGCACCTTCGTGCACAACAATTCTACTATTGTTCTAAGCCACTTATCTTCGTAAAAGTCTTCGGGTATTCTTTAACTCTTTGGGATCTTCAGACAATTTCTCAATTATCTTCTTTGGGATCTTCATACAATTTCTTAATTATCTTCTTTGGGATCTTCAGAAAATTTCTCAATTATCTTCTTTGGGATCTTCGGACAATTTCTCAATTATCTTCTTTGGGATCTTCAGACAATTTATCAATTATCTTCTTTGGGATCTTCAGACAATTTCTCAATTATCTTCTTTGGGATCTTCAAACAATTTCTCAATTATCTTCTTTGGGATCTTCAGACAATTTATCAATTATCTTCTTTGGGATCTTCAGACAATTTCTCAATTATCTTCTTGGGGATCTTCGGAAAATTTCTCAATCATATCTTCATTAAAGTCTGCAGGTATTCTTTGACTCTTTGGGTTTTTCTGACAAATCCTCCATCATATCGTCGATAGAGTCTTCTAATATGTTACTTTTTGTTTTCACTTGAGAAGTTCGGTTTCCTTCTCATGGCATTTTTGTTAAGACATCCTGAGATGACTTAATCTATTTGTTTTTATTTTTGCTTGAGAAGTTCGGTTTCCTTCTCATAGCATTTTCGTTAAGACATCCTGATATGGCTTAATCTATATCTTTTCTTTTTGCTTGAGAAGTTCGGTTTATTTCTCATAGCATTTTCTTTAAGACATCCTTAGATGGCTTAATCTATTTCTTATCTTTTTGCTTGAGAAGTTCGGTTTTCTTCTCATATCATTTTCATTAAAACTTGATATTTATTACTCATTTTGGTTACTCGGTTATCCCCATTGTTGTTAAGATCTCCTAATTTTTCTCAATTGTTACTGATGATGTTAAGGCATTCTGATGGTACTTAACAAGTTTATTCTCCTCAGGCATTCCTTCTTTGACTCTGTAGTCAAGGTATTTTATCTGGATTTGGTGTCCCGCGTAGGGAAAAAATTTGGGGTTCTTTTGGTATTCAATCCTCTTCTGCCTTTGAATGTTCGAAAGCCATCGCTCTTTCTCACTTATCAGGTCCAAGATGATTGAATAGGGAGATCTCCAAAATATACTACCACCTCAATTTGATTGTTCATTTAGATTTGGTTGTTTTTTTGGATTATTATACCAGTATCAGAGTTTGTGTTCAAATTCAAAGAAATTTATCCAATTATTTGTGGTTGAGGAGTTAAAGCATGGAGAATATTATTTTGTGGCATCGACACTTTTGAATTTAATTGAAGATTTTTAGTTTGAAGTTACAGGTGTTAGAAAGAAGTTGGTTATTTGACAAGATTCATCAGAAAAATCAGAACTTGTATTACTTCTAATGGCTAGAACTTCTAATTGCTAGAACTTCTAATGTCTAGAACTTCTAATGGCTAGAACTTCTAATGGCTAGAACTTCTAATGGCTAGAACTTCTAATGGTTAGAACTTCTAACGACCAAAACTTCTGTCGGCCAGAACTTCTGATGGCCAGAACTTCTGACGGCCAAAACTTCTGACGACCAGAACTTCGGACGACCAGAACTTTTGATGGCCAGAACTTCTGTTGGCTAGAACTTCAAAATTCCAAGTACACCAACTCAAATGTTTGTATTACAAATTCATTAAAGAATTCAAATTCTTACTCAATTAAGAAGAAACATTCAATTTTCGGATTCAAGACCTCAAGATTACACCAATATCTTTATTGAGTATTACCAACATCTCAAGCTTCTAATGATAATTTCAAGCTACATTGTTTATGTCACAAGAAGAATAGTTACAAGAAGAATGCATGTTTTAATAAAACTACATGTTTCAATAAACTTAACTTTCAAGGTTCATCATAATTCAAATTCTATGGAATACATTACAAGAGTACAAGTCCTAACGACTAAGCTTTTGCAATGTAAAACGTAACTGCTAATCTAATAATCCTAATGTTATGGCTTCTAAGAGGATGTTTCCTTTGCTTCTTCATAATGAATCTTCCATCTTCAAGACTTTTTTCCTTCTACCTTGATTTTCCTTCTTCATCATTTCCACACCATTATTTACTCATGAAACATGAAAAGAAAAGAATTGTTGCAATCAAAACATGAACGAAAATTTCAATGAGTTTTCTACACAACAGTTATGCAATTCATCATTAAGGGTTAGAGGAAAGAATCAGGTACAAGGTTTATGTATCATGTGTAAATTTTCAAGGCCTCAGTGAAAATCAATTTCATCCTTCATTGGCCCATCACATCTACTGTAAATCACAAAATAAATTCGGTTCACAGAGGTGGTGGAAAATGCAAAAAGCAAAGTACATTTCGATGTGAAATCATAGCGAGAAAAATAGCGAGTCCAAAAAACAACATATCGAGCGGAGGGTTTACATCGACCAAGTAAATTAAAATCGAGAAAATTCGTATGGCCCAAATACAAAAATCGAGTCCGGCAACAAAAACCTAGTTACGCGATTATAAAGCCAATCATTGGCACAAAAGAGGCAGAATCGGAAAAACCTAGCAATGTTAAGCAAACCTAAGCTTAAACCAATCACTTCATCCTTCCAAAACCAAAAAAGAGCAATGATTCATATAGAAAATACAAGCAGCCGCAAATAACAACCACAAACACGAGGAAAGCCAGCAAATATAACAAACAACGAGAAAACATCAACCTAAACTAATAATCATTTCCCATAACCTAGCCCTTGAATAGAAACATAAAGAGGAAAATACTTTCGAAAAGACCTCACCGGAGTTCTGAATCAAATCACCTACGCGCCTCCATAGAATAAATGCGCATATGAGAAAATCGGTATCGCCTCGAGCTTGACTTCAACGTCTTAGAGCAAAGATGCTCATCACCGTCACGATTTTGGCCATCGGTTTAGGGTTCGAGTCCTTTTAGATTTACTCAAATCTACGGTTTAAAAAATAACAGCAGTTAAGAGAGCATAGAGGCGATTGAGAATATGCAAAAAAAGGATCGAGTAACAGCTCCGCGCCGCGTCGTCGCCATCACCTCCATGGATTTCCGGCTGCCAAATCCCCATCGTAGAGAGAGAGGTTTTAAATAGAGAGATTATTTTCTTAATGGGTTTGGTGTGCTTGTCACCACCCTTTAATTATTTCTCTTATAACCCAGTTGTAACCCACAGAGCCATATGGTGCGTCTCACTCTCTTAAGCTCTGATCAACATCAAGCCTCACCATCACCATCGGATCATCGTCCTTCTCATCATTCATAGATCTAATGTGCCCAGACGAAAGTTCGTGGTGGAACTCCTAAAGTTGTCCACACTGGATCATGCGAGTTGGGCATGGTCTTGTTGGGCCAAGGACAAAATGCTTTCACACTGCTCCAAAATTCAGGCCCATTCGAAACTCTTCTCTGTTTATTGCTTAATTTAATTATGCAAATAATTTATTTTGGTTGATGTATTAAATAATAATTAGTTTATGATAGTTTTATTTGACAATTTATCTATTAAATTATTAATTGATTTTTATCAAATAAAAATTCACTCTAATAATTATTTAAATTTTTAATTGTATTGTGATACTTATTTACTATTGCATGGTTGTACGATTTATTCACCATTGTACACTTCACATTAATATAAAAATCGATTTCTCTTTTGATTGTCTAAATCACCAATAAGGGTCTCATAGTTGGGATGGGCATGGCCTTCCTCACAGGTTAATCAAAGCCCTTATTGCTTTGATTAATCATAACCGAATTTTGGTTCATATACCAATTGTCCATTCACAAGGGTCTCATAGTTGGGGATAGGAGCACAAATCCTCACGAGGTTAATTAAGTCCATATACTTGATTAATCATAACCCTATTCCATTTCTCATTTCCCCGCATACCAAACCTCAAAACACTTTCAAAAATAAAAATCATCAAACCTCGATCCAACGTCGAGTTTCTTTTCAAAACATTTTCATAAATAAATACTCCACTTCTCTCTCTCTTCCTAAACGTATGGTAGTCAGTCCTGTTTCGACCCTCGATCGTACGTTTGGTTTCTTAAATGAATCTAATAATGCAAACTTTTTTTTTGCCTCACCTTTTTTTAATAAAACTTTTGGGTAGAAAAATATGATTAGGATATTTCTATCCATTTATCCAGTACTTGTGGTGTTAGCGTTGAATGCTTATAATTAAGGCTCGTCTCCCACAAAAATAACTCAACTCACTCAACTATTTTTGCTCATGTCACGATCATCTAAGCTCTTTTCTTACAATGAGTGTCGATAGCCATTTCAAATCTGAACAATGACTTAGCTTTTCAAACAAACTAAAAAGTCAAAGTTCAAACATTTGAAATGTCTAAATGCGATTTTTCTTATAAAATCAACACAACCAACTTAAACATTTTCAAGAAGAACTACGAAGTTTTGACTTTCCCATTGCACGAGAATCGTAAGGACAAGGTTTTGAAACTCAAAATAATAATAAACAAAACCCTTTTCTTCTATCTTATATCTCGATCATAACGAAATTAACGAATACACACACAAAACTAAATGGGTCTCATCAGTACGATTGATGTGAGGGTTCTAATACCTTGCATTACGACTCCCAATTCATATCTTTTAGTCACGTGACCGCCTTATCCGTCATTCGTGGGTTTTATCAATATTTCCTGTTATTTTAGAACAAATAAAATTAGGTGGCGTCTTTATTATTTTTAAAATAACCGATGAAAAAACCAGTCATCATAGCTCCAAATTATATGGATTTGCTAAATTTTAATAAAATAAATAAAAAAAGCAACAATGATTTGTATAGTAGGATTCTCAACTTATAATCCTATCTAGAATGCATTAACATGTTGTGTTGAAGAAGTTCAACATCTGGAATAACATGTCATATGAGATGTCGAGACATCAAACATCGGACATAACGCTACATAGCTATTAAGTATGTTACAATTCTATTTCAATTGTGCGAAAATGCAGGGATATTATGCATATTATGTGGTATGATTTTGAAGGCATATGTGGAGGTCCAAGAGCTAAGGAGAAAATCGAAGGGACCTTGATTGTGGAAGTTATCTACATATTTGTTTCTGCAAAAGTTTGTTTATGCCAAAGTTTGTTACAACTTATGCTATTATTTTGAAGGCCCAAATCCAATTGGATAATAGGTTTTAAATAAGCAGTTGTAACCTAGTTTTGGTAAGCTAGGCGATTTTAGAAAGTAAGTAGTCTTTCGGGTTATCCATAAAGTGAACCACGGATTGTGGGATGGTCGATTTTTATCGAAGCACAGGCAAGAGGGCTTTTAAACTCACTCAGAAACTATGAAGCGGTGTATTTATGTCCTGGAAGAAGCTATTAATCAATTCCAAATTAGTTTTTGTCACATGTGTGACTATGATTTTAGTTGTTCTTAAAGTGAGGTATCTCCAAGCTGATTTTATTAGGAGCCAGCGGTTGATCGGGTTGCTGTGTGATAGTAGGTGATAGACATCAGGGGTGATTGAAGTGAGGAGGTTCTCATATCTAAGTGTGGTATCTTAGGTAGAAGGTTATTCGGGTAGTCTAATTAAGTGAGGATTGTAAACAAGGTGGTTTCCCTTCGAATTAATACTGCTAATAGTGAACTTCATTCCTGTCTTGGTATGCCCCCAAATGTAGGTTGGTTAGAACCAAATTGGGTTAACAACTCATTGTGTTCTTCTGTTTCTTGCTTTTAACTGTATGTTCTACCTTGTCTGTTTTGTAATGTTGGATCAGATGTCACGACATCACAGATAAAGCCTAACTAAATTTTAATTGGTATCATAGCAGGCATCCTGTCTATTTCTAGATGAGAACAAGGAGTGTTTATATTGTATGGTCCCTAGAAGTGGAGGATGAAACTATTTGTGAAGAACTAGACCAACCTGACTGAAGAAGATAAAGATGCTAGAACAAGAAAGTTAAATTCTAAGACTTCATGTGGGAGTGAAGAGTTTGGATTGTATTATTTAGCCTCGGCCAGGTAGGAGTTATCAAAACCTTCATGCGAGAGTGAAGACATTGATAAGTTAATCCTTGTGTTTATGCATTACCTCATGGTCAGGATTTTTGGTTTGGTCTAGATTGTTGCTTGATGAAGAAGAAAGCATATTGTAAGGTTAATTTATTTTCAACCCTTATGTGTCATGCTTACAATCAAATTATGGAGTAAGCATTGTGTAGATTCTATTGAGGTATGGATATATTCCGCTGCATAGCCTCTAATGAAACCCTATAGTGAAAGAAAGATTCTATGGTTATTTTCATTCAACAGAATATATAAAAATTATTACAACTATAGAAAAAGTGTCAAAGATTCTTAGGAGAACAAAGGAGAAACATATAGATGTTGTTTATACGAAGGTTGCTAGATATTAACACTAATAGTTTCTGAATCAAGAAGAGAAGAAGTATGTGATGTATAGAAGATAATGTTCTACATAAAGATATTACATCATAACTGGTGAAGACACTAGAGAGATAAGGTTCTGACTTATCTATTGAAGACAAAGTTATGGTTATACACATAAGTTTTCTTCTATTACAAGTTACAAAGTTGGAAATCTAAATCTTGTATAGCAAGCAAACTAAGGATTTCTATTTTGGAACCTGTGGAAAATTCCAAATAAAGAATGCTTCAAGGACAAACATCAAAGATGTCCTTAATTTGTATATCTCAGGGGGAGTAAAGGGTATAGAGATCAGCAAAGACAATGTAATTTCGCTTCTAATCATATGGACATTCTTTCAAAGAATAATCCTTTAAAGCCAGAAGAACAATGTCAAAGAAGAAGTAAGGACATAACTCAAAGCATGTTTTATCCTTGAAGACCAGGCACAGTTCTAAAATTCTCATCCAAAACATGTATTGATGGTGGGTATCACTTATTCTGACTTAGTGCATATTTCAACCAATGCACAAACTCACGTAAAACAATTCTTATTGAAATAATATCTCTGGATCAAGACAATTGATACAGTCTAGGTATGTTATTTTAAATGCTCATATCTTTCGTTTGGATATGAGTAAAGTTAGAATCTATATAGGTTATGTCTGACTGACAACTTATGACAAACATAGGGAAAAAGGGTAGTGTTTAAACATTGTTATGTCGGAGGTCTTATCTTTGCAGTGATTTTTGCAAAGATGCTAAGTTTGCTTGAGTCTAGTTTTGAGTCTTGAACACAAAATGTGTCTGGTGCTCTGAATTATTCAACATTCAGTCTATGTCATACGTAGTTCTAATGTTGAGGGTGAGAACTTCACATTTCCTTTCTCATACTGTTTGAATGCAACATAAAATGTTGAAACATTAATGTCATTTAGAATCTGAAGTACATAATTTATGGCACTGTATGGTCAAAAGTCAAAAGTACCCCACAGTAGAGAATCCACAATTCAATCCATATTTTTGCATTCTTTTGAAAGACCTCTAAAGGTATTCTAAGTGTGTCGATTTACTACTCGACTTGATTACAATATCGTCGATGTAAACACGTAAAATATTCAATGAAATCATGGAACATATTATTCATTACCCTGCTGTACGTTGCTCTGTGTTCTTGAGCGAATGGCATGACTACCCATTCATAGGTGCCTAATGCCCGGGCAACAAAAGCATCTTGACATCATCATCTGCAATAAAGATTTGGTTATAACCGACATAACCATTAAGCATACTTATATTCAAAAGCAATGACCGAATCGACTAGCATTTCAGCCACTGGCATAGCATATTCATCTTTAGGAGTGGCAGCATTTAAATCTCTAAAATCAATGCACACTCTTAGCTTTCCATTTTTCTTAATAACTGGCACAATATTAGCCACCATTCGAGATACCTTGCATTTCTAATGAACTTGCTTTGGAGGTCTTTCTATTTCCTCCTTGATCTTCAACTTATAATTGTATAAATTGTCGAGGTGTTTATTTCACTAGCTTTTTCTAGCTTTTATTGGAAACTTTAACTCGACCAATTCCCTGCTCAAACATGGCATTTCATTATAGTCCCAAGCAAAATAATCTCTGAACTGTTTTAGCAAAGATATTACCTCAGATCTGAGTTTTTGGTCGATGTTGGAGCTAATGTAGGTTGGTCTTTTATCACCCTCTGTGCCAAGGTCGATTTCTTCCAAAGGATCTTGTGCCTGCATTTTTGCAGGTGAAATAGGATCCTTTTCGAAACCTAATGGTTCGTCGTCGTATATGCAATCTAGACGTTTCTCATCGACGCTTCTGTTGACCAGCTTGCATTTATCAGGTGGTTATGGCTCTACAGCCAACATTACTTCCTCTGGAACGGGAAATTTAGCAGCGTCTATTGCCATTTTCTCTTCTTCAGCTTCTAGAACCGAATTTACCTTATTTTCGGCAATGTACGCCGAAATCCTTCTCAGAGCCTCCAGCTCAGACATCACTGTCGTGATGGTTTCCCCAGTCTGTCGTCACAGGTTCCTCTGCATAGGGGTCCTCCAGATGTTCAACATCCTGCACAAATCTGTGGGTTTCATACAGATTCAAAGAAACGAATGCTTCGTTTAAGTTGGCATACACTTCTTCCGCTGGATGGCAGGGAGCGATATTGGCCAATTTCCTGTCGAACTGGTTTTGGCCAACTGCATTGACATCTTCTATAAAGTAACCTTGATCAGCTTTGATGTTCTCTAAGATGCCATCTTCTTGACATATATGATCGGTTGATGCATGGAAGATGGCACAACACGACCATGCAACCATTCTACCTTTGGAAGATTATAACAGTCGACCTTGGATGACCATGAATGTCGACCTCTTGGTGAGCGATAATATCTACATGGATTACCCCATGGTAGTTTTGTCCTTCCATTGTAGTCGACAAGACCACGTTATGAGGCCTTATATCGGTCGAACTTACGATCCTCTTGAGAATATGATGTGGCATTATGTTGGTAGTAGTGCCCGATCCACTAACACCTTAATGGTTGTTTCTTGACCTTTGCTCACGATCGATAAGGGCTTCAAATGGCTCCTCCGCCATATTGGGCCTCTCAAAAAATCTGGCTCTCAATGGAGCCATTATTCATCTAAAGTAGCAAGTTGGCTTATGTAAAGCCATTTCGACATCGGATCATTAGTGTTTCTATACATGGGGATATTATACTCCTCGAGAGTATCGAGACAGCGTTGACCGAGATGTCTAGGCTCTCTTAAGATCGAGCAAAGTCATTAGTTGCCTCATCAGACCATTGTCGGGGTTTGTTGGCACATTCCTTGATCTTCTTCTTGTGGTAGGAGTCGATCTTTGGCACTCTTGTCATTGGATTCTTTCCTTTATTGATAGCTGCCCTAGCGATAGTAGCGTTGTCTTTTCGCCTGCTTTTCCTTTGGAAACGTCTCTACTAAGTTCGACTCATTGGATTTTCCCATGTAGTTCTCGGACACATGACTTTTCTTCTTAGAAATACCTCCCTGATCGATAGCTCATAGGTGCTTCCCATTGCCT